>JAVQJW010404653.1:0-13213 GCA_036025195.1 Hypseleotris klunzingeri
TCCCCCGGAAGAGCTGGAGGAAGTGTCTGGGGAGAGGGAAGTCTGGGCGTCCCTGCTTAGACTGCTGCCTCCGCGACCCGGCCCCGGATAAGCGGAAGAAAATGGATGGATGGATGGATTCCCTCTCTGTTAAACTGTACATTTCACTGTCCACGAAATTCCCACTCCTGCTGCATTTTTTAAAATGGTCTGTCTGACTGTTGAAGTGCCAATCAGCCTATGAGTGATCTGACTCATGTTTTGTGAAGGCTGGTATCTCACAGAGCTTTGATGCTGGAGCAGTGGATGAATAATGCAGCTTTGGAAGGCGAGGGATCCCTGGCATCTTCACTGCAGAACCACCTCAATCGTTGTGACCCTTTTCTGTGGCTTGCCCTGATTATACCCATGCCTACCTTTATGATTTGGTATTATGTGATGGAGAGGGTGCTGGGAGTGGGCTGTCATTGTGGAAGCAGAGGTGCGTGGGCTGCTTGTTAGCGTCCTGTTAGTGGGAGCTGAGTATGACACATTTCTGTAGGCTACGCTCATCCAGATACAGGTCTGCGGTGAAGAGGTGCACTCTTTTATTACTGTTATAAGCTAGTAATCATCTCGTTTGACAGTCATCCCATTCTAGCCTACAGCAAATGGATTTATGCCTTGTTATGGACCGTAGTTTCTCATAATCACTAGATCAGATTGTGGCAGTTACCTTAATTTTAGGCCCATGTTATGGAATCTGCATGTCCTACATGTGTTACTGTGGGTTCTCTCTGGCTTCTTCCCACCAGACACGTGAGAATTGGTAAATTTAGGAATATTAGAGTAAATAGTCTGTTTCTGTGCCAGCCACACAACTAACTAAACAAGGGGCACTATAAACTAGGTCACAACATAATAAAGCAACTAAAGCAATATAAAATGATGAAAATCAGCCTTTATGTCTAAACCTAGCATATTTACATGTTGAACTTAATGTCCTAATTTCAATGAATATGCATTGTCCCATTTTAAATAAATAATAAATAAATAAAGCAGGTCTAAGACAAAAACCAGGGCTCCAACCAGACTAAAAAGGACTAAAGCAGGTCTAAATCAGGATTAAACCAGAAACCAAGGCCTAAAATACGACTATAGTAAATCAGAGCTAACTGGCTCTAAAGCTAATTGCATCCAAACCAGGACTAAATTAGGACTAAACTAGGACTTGGTCTAGACTCTAAACCCTGGAGATGTCCCTGCACAAAAGAAGTCAAGGTGTCATTTCAGCTGATATTAAGATGCAGTCAGTGTGTAGCACACAGGGCATTATGGTGACCCCTGTGCATTTAGCCTGTGTGCAATCATTGCTCCCATCAGGTGGGACACTGGGACAGGAACTGCTCCAGGCAATCTGTCAACAAACCACTGCTCCACAGAGCTCATTCTCAACACAATCAATTCTCCGCTGTGTAGATGCATTAGACATAACAGCAGTGGCTAAAGGACACAGACCATGAGATCAGACATATGGTCACAGCAGCAACTTACAATAATAGCGTCAATATGGACATTCTCATTAAGGGAAGTGAAAGCATATGTTGTGCATATCAACTGTCAAGTTAGTTCCAAAGAGTGAAGTATGTTTTATTTTGAAATATTGAATCTACCCTTATCTCTCAATGGTTTGTTCAGCTCTACAGCCGCTAATGAGCAGAGCATATTTGTCCTGCAGGTCTAATGATAATGATGATGATGAAGAGACAGTAGCAACTACACATAACATTAAGTTTACTATAAGAACATTACATATTAGGATGAAAGCTTATTTTGAAAGAAATATATTGTGTTGTATAATCTGGGAGGAATAAATTGGATCGATAAACATAATTTTATGACATTCAGTAGACCCTACAATATGATGTATTTAACAACATCTATAGACAAATGCTGTCGCCTAGTGGTTAAACATTGCATTGCATGGACATTGATGAACAACACAAACACAAACAAGAATTAATACAATAAAACTGAAGGTGAGACTGTAGGATGCAGGCATTTAAAGTCTTTCGTCAAAATGTACTTCACTGTGGTGCTAGGTCATTTCTTAGTCCATGGTGTAGTGTCCTAAGTGACCTGGCTACATTTAAAGAATTACATTTTCTGTATGAAGCTAAAACTAACACATAGCAGAGGTTTGGAATTAACTTTCAAATGTTGTGATGCATGTCACAAACCTAGTCTAAAATATACACAAATTCCAAAGCAAACAGGATATTGTTGACAATGGGCTGAGACTCTAGCCACATAATGAGAGGAGACTTTTGAGCCATAGCCACACTCAGAGGTAATTTAGGGGAAGTCGCTGTACTGTCAGGACAGCACTGGAGCTGCTGTGAGAGGATTATTCATTCACATTCTATTCTCACTTTTACACCAGTGACCACCCCAATAGGACTTTTTCTTAAGTCTATTACTATGGCATTAAATGCTAGTCACATGCTGCAGGCTGCATTGGAGCAAATGGATGACATTATAGCAGGTAAGGTTTTCTAATGTCTTTAGACTTAAAACACAAAACAAAACAATCATTACCACACAGACATACATGTATAATGATCATCTTATTCTTATAATTTGTCCTTTTTAACCTTAATTTAAAATGGGCATAACACAAAATTAATGAAGATTGCATTAAGTGTTTAATTCCTTAATGTTTTATGGAGTCATAAATCATATGTTTGCCTCTCTTCTCTCATAAACTCTAAAAAACACATTACTCCATGTTACTTACAATAAAAACAAGTTTTCTTACTGGGGTGATACATTTTTACTCTCCTCATTGCAAAAATCACACCTCTGTGCTAATGACTTGAACAGGTCAAATGACATTAAAATGAAAACAACAGAAAAAAATATATGGAACTTTATATCCACTGATACAAAGTAACCTAGCCGAGGCATTCAAGGTAACACTACAGCCAAAATCTTCACAGGAAAAATTCCTTCATAGCAAACATACTTGTGCATTTACCCTTCATTTAAGTTCATGTAGCAACCTCCTGCAAAGTGCAAAACATATGACACAAAGAAACAAAATACATGTAATTACTGGCCCTTGAAAGCACAAAGAAAAATACCTTGCTGTTTCATAATGGTGCCACTGTAGTAATTTTAGGAACTATTCCTTCATTATATCGGCGCGTTTCGGCTAAATAATGAAAGCATGTTTGCCGCATCCGCAGATTGGCCATGTGAATGCGATAGCTCAAAAACGAAATGCCGGATCACTGTCAAACTTTGCACACACTTATAATAGCAACGCCAAATTGGATTGATTTTGGTACTAATGTGAATTATAATTAAGTAATTAATTAATTAAGGCTTAAACTTGGGAATGCAATAACTCAAAACTTTTTGCCCGATTTTCTTCAAACTTTCTGGACAGTTACATATCATGAAGACGCTGAAATATGTAGAGTTTGGTACTTCTACGATGAATTATTATTCATTAATTAACAAATTAATTATTTTGAGTACTTTAATTGAGCCATTAATCCTGGTGAACATAAACCATATCTCATGAATTTTGGCACAGTGATCCAGGCTAGTTTCAATTTAATGTACTATGCAAATTATCAAGGTTGAATAATGAATGCCTCAATAGTTCCACCATGTTTTTTTTACACTTACTTTGTCTGAGAATAATGAAATTTACAGTACAGTGATTCTACACATCGTGCCAAACATAAAATATTATTATGGCCCCACCCTACGACAAACAGGACATCCTTATACGCAGGAAGTCGGCCATATTGGATTCAAATTGGGAAGTCCGCTGTATATACAGCCTTTAACTTGCACAAACTTTGCTCGCTTAGGCTCCAACCTGAAACGCTGCATTACCATGATATCATCATATTGGTGAACGACAGTGGGGGCCTAGTTTTGCCTTGGACTCTACTACAGTGGCTCTAAAACTACAGTCCTGTCCTGGTTTTGACAGTTTGATGCTGATTTTGATGCAATTTAGACCTAGTTTAGACCTGATTTAGTACTGATTTTGACCTGATTTAGTCTTGGTTTAATTGTTGTTTGTTTGTTTAGACCTTGAAAAAGTTTGACTGTTGACATTTTGGGGAATCGTTCTGTTTTTATTTGCTGCTTTTTTGTATGTATTTTAAGGCTCTAGATCAAATGAGGGTCTGTTATTAATGCATGTGGAATCAATGGATTACCAGTCCACTGAATGCACACAACAGTTAAACCCCTCTGCATCAGACCTTGGTCTCAAAGCCCTTCAGCTGACTGAGGCTCTAAGGGCATCGCTGGAGGGCCCGGATTTGGATCAGGAATCTATTACAAAGCAAGTCTCTTCTACTGCTGCAGATGTGATATTAAAATGGCTGAGGAGAGGTGAGGTGAGTGCCATGTTTAAACAACATCAGTCTAGAATCATAAATCAAGGTGAGCTCAAGTGTGACATGCTGAGACTAAAAGAAATAACACACACACAAAAAACTTCTGCATGAATTGGGAATAGGTATATTCTGGGCACCATTGTTATACAAGTCCAGAGGTATCATTTGTTGCAAAGAAACTGTGGTCTTTGATCACGGTCAGCAACATCTGGAGAGCCTTTTCCTGTCTAGTGAGCTGGAAGCTGGATCTAACTGCGGCGGTAATGAGATCCAGAGCTCCCGGTCCTACTGCCACACTTTCCGATTTGACCTTTTTCTTTCATCCTTATACGCTCGTTCTTAGTGAGTTTGTTTATTTTTTTGCCCCTAACCTGCATCTCAATAGTCATTTTTGTGCTATTTGAAATTTTCAAACTTTTTCTAACCCTGCTTCCTCGCTCCTCGTCTGCGTCATTTTTATGGACTTCTTGCCCCATACCACATCTGACAAGCATGTGGTGCCCGGAAAGTTCTCCTTCCTCTGCGCCTCAGAAGACTGTACATTAAACCTCTGTCTGGACAGAGAGGTACTTGAGATAGAGGCTGCAGGGGACACAAAGGCATGTTGAGGATGTGAGCTTATTAGATGCAGCATTGGAAGAAATTTGAGGCAGTTTGAGGGAAGAGAATTGGGAGGGGGAAGCAGAAAGAGGTACAAGTAGTGGAGAGGAGAGGGACTAGAGCCAACTGGCAGCATGAAGTTATTTAGTTGAGCTCGAAAAAGTCTCAATCTGCCCAGACTCCAAAGCACAGAAAGTTCTAATTCAGTTTAAACTTACCTTAACTGAGCAATGGACCTGCAGCATGGAGTACAACATTGATTTCTACAGACATTTTGCTTGGCTTAGAAAGGTAAGACCTAGCATTTATTTGCATTTAAAAAATGAGTACAATTTGATCACCTGCTGTTATAGGGAACAGTGCAGTTCAGGTACACAATACACATGCTATTGTTTATCAGCCGTCAAAAGATGCATGCACACAGAATGCAAGCAACTTCTTTGCATGTGTTGCATATGTTTGATATTCAAATCTGAAATTCTGCAGAAAGCAGCAGCTCTCAATTTCACTCTCAATAGCCCAACAGAGATCGCACTACACAGTATCAGTATGCAGTCATGATGCACCAGTGTAGAGGTTCATGTAGCCTACAGTAAATGGTTGCCCAAAGCCCAAATGTTTAAAGTAAATGACTGAAGATAAATGTATACACAAGTCGGTGAGCTCATTTCCTTTGGGGAACTGAGTTGGAGTCTTAACACAATACATACCATCAAACTGCCATTAAGAAGTCGGTAGCTTTCCTCCATTAAGCTGCATTTCAACTACACAATGTTACTTCTAGTATTCATGTGTCTATCACCATTCACATGAATCACTACACCCAAACAAAAGCTTACAAGGATTCACTGAAACCAAAGAACCGTGAACAGAAACAGAATTTACCATGCTGCTAATACTTGTGTAAAAGTTGCCCACACATGCATATGGAAATCTGATGCCGAGAGACCATTAAAGTTTTATTGCTAATGTTTTAAAGGGACTGCAGACCTCTAGACCAGGCAGCTGTGAGCTGATGGATGTTGTGATACATAAACTATCTGTGGCAGAGAAAGATTGAAGCAAAAACAGCAAGACTCTGTTGCACTTCCACTTGTCTCAATTGCTTTGAAATCACCAAAGCCCAGAGCTCACATTTCACTGCTTGTATTTTATGTTCCCTATTACACCGTACAACCTTTCATTCTGGGTAAAAATGTTATCAATACTAAAACTTTCAAAACAAAAGGAGTTTCAAAACTGAAAGCAAACTATGTAATGCCAGACAGAATACAGCCCAGTGACAAAACAAGTGTTGTGTTAATGGATTTTTGTGAACTTTAGGTGAACCTTCATTCAGCGGGCAGCACTGAGTCTTACCAGGAGCGCTTGTCTCGCCTAGAGGGAGACAAAGAGTCACTCATTTTACAGGTGAGATTTCAAGGTCTGTTTGTTTTCACTGTATAAGGCTTTCAAGTGCTGAAGCTGGAGGGTGATATCTTCTATACAGGTCAAGATGTTTTACGGGTTTATACACAAACCCTATACTCTCTGTCAGGGGTCAGATTGTAAACAGAGCACATATCACATTACTATGAGTGTGTGGAGAGACGAGAGCCAAAGGGCAAAGGTATACGGGAGTATTGTGTGGTGACGCATGGATGAAGCAACAGTAAAAGTAGGTTTGGTGAGCTTGCAACACCCGATTGTCCTGTTTTGTGTGATTTGTGTGTCACATTGTGTAGGTGTGTAGGACTCTATGGACTGGTGACACAGTGGTTATAGACAGGTTTAGGCTTGCAGCACTGTACTGTACACATGTAAAACAGTTTGCATGTATTTTATAGATCCTTAAATAATTAGACAATGGGGCAAAAATATTTTTCAGTCTGTATAGCTATTATTTACTTCTAGTATGTACTTGCAGCCCTCTTTCAGTTAAATAGTTGGAGTTATAAGTTAAAATTCTTCTTGAGCAAAAAAACATTTAAACATATTTATTTAGCTTAGACTGTCAGTAAAAAGTCTGCTGGTTGATCATTTCAGTTTAGCAGTCACCACATAGGGCTGTGCAATTAATAGAGTTTTATTTAAATCATTGCTCCTCTAAATTACAAAAACGAAATAATTGAGAAAAATAAATAAGCAACTTTTCTGTGAAGGTTCCTTTCATTCATGCAGGTATATTCAAAACAAAGTTGAAGAAAGTTTACATTAGTTAGCTAAACTCAAGTCCAGATGACTAATGTACACTTTTTCAACTTTGAGAAAAATAAGTAATTAGGCCTAAATTAATTTTGAATTGTCTCTTTCATCTTTACTCAATGAACAATAATTTAAAATCGTGTTTCCAATTTTCACCCAATTTATCTGGTTATTATTTTTTCCATAATTTAGCAGCCATAACCACACAGATCATTCAAGATGTTTTACAGTTGATTCAGTTGTTTTATGAATCTGTGTCATGTCTGAACATTTAGGTGAGTGTGCTGACTGACCAGGTAGAGGCTCAAGGAGTGAAGATAAGTGACCTAGAAAGCTCATTGGAGGAACATCAGCAAAAGCTCAATTCCACTGAGGAGATGCTACAGCAGGTACATGCTTGTAATTACGTCTGAAAATTAGGGACAATTCACAATTGTATGGAGGATAACAAAGAATGAAATCCATTTTCTTTAAATATAAAAGCTCTGTTCTGCTTGCATCCTTCAGTAAATGACAAGCCCAGGGACTATTCCATTTAATACCATGCATATCCAGTCAAAAGCTTATAGGATAACTTTTTAGTTTCCTTGTGGGAACAAATTCCTCCCATGAATTCCAATATATCTGGCTTGAAGATTACCTTGACAACCAAAATATTTAGCACAGCCAGACTCATTCCAAGACAGTCTGTGCTTGGCTGGTGTGTACGCAAGGCCAAACTGTTCTGTCTAGGCAGGTGATTACAGCGAAACTAACCACACCCCCAACCAGTCCCTCCCCATGCAAATACACACCACTAACGTGTGAAACAAGAGTGACACACACAAGAACTCAAGACGCATAAATGAGGACGATATTTACCTACAACCAAAAAGGAATTTAATGGAACAGCTGTATGAAGGTTTAATCTACATTAAACAGCAGTGGATCTATGAAGGTAGTGCATGTTTTTCTGTTGTACAAGAGTTGAGATGAATTAGGCTAACAATAAATGAAAACTTGGTGAGCTTATCCGCTGCTGTACAATAACTGTATCAAAGGGCAGCCTGGACTGGTTTCTCAGAGACTTGGTCATTATGAGGCTTTGGACTTGAGCCGTAAATCTCTTCCTGATGACAAAGCTCCAGTATTTTCCATGTGTAAAGTAGAAGCAGTATAAGAAGAAACTCAGAATGTTTCCAAAGAAATAGATGATTTTGTCCATACTGTCTGGGGTTTTTAGTGATTTTGGTTTACAGTTAAGTGATTTACCACATGCTTGACAAATGTGCTGCCTCTACTCTCTACCCTAGAAAATGAATCATTCCCAAAGGAGTTTGAGGAGCAGTGAGTGACAATGAAAAGAAAATGCACCTGTCAGGGTCATTTTATGGGTCTTTCTAAGAAGGCATTGTAGATTGTTGTGCTTCTTTGCTCCCTCGTGCCCCCCACCCCATCTGCTGTGTGCTTAGAGCGAGCTGTGAAATAGCATTATAAATAGTAGTCATGGGTTGTGTATATTTAGCCACTCAAACCAGAGGGTTTGTCTGACAGGGCTGTCATTACTGAAGTGAACTGTAGCGCACTAATGTTGCCTTTGTTTAGTAAGTATTTAGTATGTGGATAGTGGACAGTATACTTTAGAAGTTTGTTGCGATTGTTGCATGCTCCTCATGCCATCTGTTGTTGATGACAGGAGCTGGTGCATAGGACGTCACTGGAAAACCAGAAGCTGAGTCTTATGGGGGAGGTGTCCTACCTGAAACTCAAGCTGGCAGATATGGAGGGAAAACACAGAGACGGCAGCGAGAGGCAGCACAAAGCAGAGGTAAGTACAAACCTTAACATCACTACAGTTTCTGTACAAAAAACTGCCATGGCACATTTCACCTAAAATGTGGCTGTAATATGGCTATCCAGAAAAACTTGGACTTAGAACTTAGGAAACTTCAAATCAAATAATAAAGCTGTTTGTTCACACACTACTGTATGTAGATAATTACCTCTAATGGAAACTAAGTTTAACTATAAAGGCTGTATATAGAATAGTATAATGCTGGGAGCAATCAGCTGTCACACTTATTCTTGTGAAGGAAAAGGGTCACTGAGGTTATATGCGAAGTTAGTGAACTCAGTAAAAATCTTTTTCCACACTCAGCCTTGTAAACACTGGAAGTGTTTTAGAAATGCTACAAACTGAGATCTTGTTTTTTGAGTCAATGGTAGCTTTCTATTGATACAATTTCACTTTTTGTTTTTGACTGTTTAACCAAAATGTTTGTATTGAAACTAAATAGATCAGAAATTGTGAGTCCCAACACAAAAATACAGGCCTCATGTTCAGATGGATTTAACCTTGAAGTTAGGGGCTGATTTTACAGCAGTCCATAAACACTTTCTCGAGCTCAGAAAAAAAACACTCAGGTCTCTGCAGTGTTATTTGTACAGTCTAAAGAAAAAATCTGGGGTTTCCACTATTGCTGTTTCAAATTGAATCAATTGGCAAACTATTAAATTACCGTTGCACATCCTGCAAACCCAGTAACCACTATATGAAATAGAGAACAGGAAACAAGGCAGGATACTGTAATGTATGTAGTTACTCTCAAAACAGTGCTTGTCAAAGAGCCTTTGTTTCATTGTGCAGGCGGGTTCATAGGTATTGTGAATACTGTTGGTGTGATAGCTTTGAATTGAATTAAAAGTCTAAAAAGAGGTAGATTTATGTTCAAAGATTATTTCAATCACTTTTCCTGTTTTCTACACAAACAACATTACACATGTGCTTGAGCCTGAACACACTGTGAGCCTCCCACATGCTGCCTGTACTACAAAAACACATTTAAAGCCACCAATGCCCACAGTTAAATTTAGCCCCAGAAGCACCACATATCATCTGTCACATCCTCTGTTCAGGAGACTGGGTAGACATCCACTGTCAACAGTCCAAACATAACTCAGATACTGGTTAGTCTTTTTTCCTGCATGAAGGTTTGCCAAAACACTCCCTGACCATAGAAAATATTGACTTTTGTAGACCATGTGCAGATTTTTAAATATTATATTTGAGGTAAGGAAAATGTATTACTGGGACACTAACAGAGCTGTGTAGACCTGTCCTGCCCTATTTTATTTTACTTTGCTCATTTTTTATTTATTTTCTTCCCTCTTTTATTGAATCTTGCAGAGCGTAGTGAATTTTATTAGTGAGCTGCAGGAACAGATGTGTAGGTTTCAAAAGGAAATAAATAACAAGATCCAGGAGAAAAAAGCCCAGGAGTTTCCAGACGACTGCTCTACAGAATCACCAGCTGAAGTTCAGAGCCCTAACATGGGCCGATCCTGTGACAGAACCCCCGGACAGAGGCGCAGACCACGGGAAGAGGGGAGGGCTCATCCACACATGGGACAGAGTAGCCCCAAAGTGCAGCAGCAATGCCACTGTGGAGGACAAAGTGTAGGCAATGCATGCAGTGTGGCAAAACGGGCATGGGTCTGTGGTTTTGGAGTCCTCTTAATGTCTTCTATTGTACTGTCTTGTTTGTTGCAGTTTGGGGGAACTTAAAAGTGATGCTATGCATTTTAGGGCTGTTCATTGTAGTTTGAAATATTCCCTGGCCACTTTATATATTAGGTAGACCCTAACCCTGTAACTAATAAAGTGGCCCCTTGTTTTCTACTGCAGTAGCTATTGACAAAATATGAATGAGTAATTAGCTATGTGTTTACTAGCAGATGACTACATGTACCAAATGTCAGTGCGTGACATGTACTTAAAAGCCTGCACTGCTTTAGAACACCAATTGGTCCACTTATGGGATGTAATTGAATCCCTGATTGTGTTAATTTGACCAAAATTGACAGACTTTTTTTAACCATTTTTTTCTAATGCACAGACTAATGTAATGACACTATGATTTGACAACAAATAATCTAAACATCTCACCCTACTAGTCAGGAACCACGTCTCTACTACTTCCTTTAATGCTTCCTATACTATCTCTTTGAATTTGAATTCTGTTTGTTGATGGTGGTATTTCACTAAAAGCTTTGTGGGGGTCATCTGGTAATTAATTTTTTCTCTATCATTTTTAAAAGCGTCTTTTTTTGTAGGGTTTGCTGAAGGAGCTCAGGATTTTGAAAGACAAAGTAGAATACCTGGAGGACCAGAAGTTACAGTATGAGAAGAAACTCAAAGCCACCAAGGTAAATCAGGAAGTTCACAGTGTCCAGACTTTAGGGCCCACGTTTCCAATGCTAACTTTGTCTGCTATACTTCCCTCACTGCTGCCCAATCTGATGTCCCAGCCAATCTAGTGAGTCATTCTCTTCTGAACAAACCACTTCTATTCACAGACTTATGTTTTCTCAAGAAGTCTAGTTACAATTAGGCGCAGTAGACTTAGTGGTTTTAACTGTAGAGTTTGGCTTGAGATTATCATAGCATGCAACTTTTAATTAGCCTCTACTCTAACCCAGAGGTCACATGCTTTTCAACTGTTATAATGCAATGTATCTTCTTGGTCAAACCACTTTAACTTCCATACCATATTCTTCTTTAAAATGTGTTTTAAAGGTTTGGTGCGCATTATAAGTGGTATACCTCAGCTATTACATTTGGTGCAATCAATCTGTTGTTCTTATCTGGCAAGTTCTATTGATTGGTGAACATAATTTGTACAGTTATCTTCTTAGTCCGTCATAAAGACAAATAACAGCTGAAATGGTGACGAGACTTGTTGTCCAGACATAAAGATGAGACAGAACCAATAATGTTTTATTTCTGCATATTTTATAAGTAAAACCATGACAGAAGGCCTTATCTCTTCATTATAATTGCACAAACCACGGCACAAACCAGGAATCCTCTAGTTCTGGGCTAATTGAGCAACAAAGCCCTTTCACAACAAAGCATCAACTAAAATTCAGCCAAAATGGACAGACCACTAAAAGATCATGTTATAATTTGCATCGTAGGCCCTACATCACAGACAGCAAAATGTGATTAGTTCCATAAATGAAAAAAAGAATGAAAAAAAAACGTATAGCTATTACAAAATGCAATGCTTTATGGCACTACTTTTCCCAGCTCCACCAAAAAGGCAATTAAACAGTCTGTTGTTAACAATTGCATACAATATACTACAATTGGGTTTTTCAGTTCTGTGTTTTATTATCTTAAAAGTATGTCAAGGTTTCTTTTTGAATCAAACCAGTTTCGTGTTTCCGTTAAAGGCGACATGTACAGACAGATTTTGTGTCGTTGTGACTTTGTGAATGTGTGTCACCCACAGGCAGAGATGGGCACCCTCCAGCAGCTCCTAATCAATAAAAATGCTGAGATTGAGAACTTACACACCCAGCTACTGTCCCGGCCTGGTCTGTCCACTGAGCAGGTGGAGAAAGGTGAGCCCCCTCAGGCCTTTATTCACCAAAAGACAAATTTGACAATGAACAGTTAATGAATTTAGTATTTAGTAACTTAAAGAAGCATCAGCCTTGGTTCTAAATAGTTTCTTTACCTTTTGTCCCAGAGGAGTCGTACAGAAAGAGGATTAACACCAAATGTAAGCCTAAGTGCAGTGATTTCAATATGTGGGCGAGTTTGTCAAGTTTATTGCTATTACTCCTACCTCTGTTAATTATGTTGCTATTCCTTTACACTGATACCTTGGGAGACAGGTTTGACACCTTTTTCATCTTGCTATTTCTGTTTTATGGCAAATTCAAATACAGTAGGTATGGCTCCTGCCACTTACATGCTGTTCTCTTCTTTCCAAAAGCAACTGCCTACAGACTTTGGGCTGGTGGCCAAGTCTATGTTTGGTGCTGAACTGAGCTGGGTGTATTCGGAAAATGCAATGTCACTTCAGCAAGGAATATTTACAACTTTTTTTTTCCTTTTTACCTTTGCAAGTGTGTGGGATTACCAGCATGTAGGCGTCACTCAAAAATAGGATTACTCTAAAATGAGGACATTAAGTAATTTAATTACATCTACAACTCTTCTTGTGATTCTATTACATACATCTTGTGTAAAAGTTACATTAACCCTAATTATATTTGAA
>JAVQJW010405103.1:0-12268 GCA_036025195.1 Hypseleotris klunzingeri
CAAAAATAAAGAAAAAGAAAAACTATCCCAATCACAACATTTATATGTCAAACATTGTATTGAATGTGTATATCTGTTTAAATGGTAGAAATGGGGCAAATGTTGGGGAAAAAAAATACATTTACGTTTTGTCTTGCCCATCCTTCAAAGTTTATCTGTTTCATTTCACTAAAGCACTTGTTATTTATAGGGAAAGAGAGCTGCTTCGAGAGAGTGATTCAGCGCTTCGGGAGGAAAGTTGTTTACATTGTTGTTGGTGACGGTGTGGAAGAGGAGCAAGGCTCAAAAAAGGTATGGTTTGCTTAAGTTAACTGCAAACTGGATACACAAATTTCAAGAAAGCATAAAATTAGGCAAAAGCTATTAAATACAGGGTCAAAAGTTTATCCCATTGATTACAACACGAAACATGGCCACCAAAGACGTTCGGTGAGTTTTTCTGCCAGGGTTTATCCTCTTATTCGCCCGTAGTGTGTAATCAGTGCAGTTCCTTCGACAGCTCAGGTTTACAGCACAGCGGAGAGATGGTATAATTATATATTCGAGCTCCAAGCCTTGAGCAACATGAATGCCTTGTAACGCTATACAGTCCCTTTCAGGCACACCATAAATAGAGCATGCATAGAAAAGACTTAGATCAGTGTTGATTAAATTAAAGATTTTACTACAATGACAAGCCTCTACAAGCTACTGCAAAATCAGGAGTAAACCAGGACTAGGCCCGGTCTACCCCAGGACTTAACTGGGAAAAAACAGTGACTAAAACAAAATGAAACAAGGTTTAAAACAGGACTAAATTTAGAACTAATCCAAATTTAAATTAGGTCTAAATCAGGACCAGCAGCACTAGTGGCAGTTCCTAAATCACGTTACTAGTCAGTTTGTACATATTGGCTCACGCTCCACAATTTCTGTATTCAGCATTTCAGCTAAGTTTAGAGGCAAACCACATGGCAAACAAATATAGAAGCAGCATATTTCTCTAAAAAGTTGGAGTTCCCCTTGACTATTTTTTACACCTGTTTGTGAGTAAACAGCCCAGTATTTAGAATAGATGTAGTATCCTGTAGGGCTTACCTATTCTCTGAATAGATCCCTTTTGTAAAACTATAGTGCTGTTGCTTAAAAGGGGAACACATCCTGGGAATTCAGTCTTCGGGGAACAACTGTGGAAAAAGATGCAAATATTTTCACTCAGGTCGGAGTTGTTGGAGTGTGACATTGATGGAAGGATAAGACGAAGTGTTTTTTGAGTTGGTCTGAGAGCTGCGAGTCCCAGGACACGGCATGCGGTAAAAGGTTTCTGTGTCAACATCAGAGAGGACGTGGAATAACACAACAATTTGAGCCGTCGGGAGCCAGGAATAGGACGTGACAGTGTGCAACTACAAAAAGCAAAAGCAGCTCTTACTTCACAGACAAATGCAGCGAACTCTCCTACCCACGGTTATTAGCCTGGCTGGTTAGAAGCCACTGATAACATCGCCAGCTTTTAAACTTAAAAGCAAAGACGATTTACAAAACAAAAAGAGAAGAGGTTTTTAAGGGTCAGTGCAGGCTCTTCTAAGCGGAACATGCCTGAGAGAGAGAGAGGGGCTGTCGCTATGATAAAGGTCCAGGACGCTACCTGACAGGCCCCTTTCATTCACAAGGCTCACGTTTCTCTCCCATCGTCTGGTCTGAACAACAAGAGACTAACGCACACTAACTGTGAGGAGGACTGATTTATGTAGAGTTGTGGCTGTCTGATTGTGTTGCAAATTAAATGCCTTATTTTATACATCATGGTAACATGGTAATGTGATAAAGAATATTAGAATAATAACTGCATAAAATAAACAAATCATTTTCCTCAGTCCTAAACAATATTTACTTTCTTTCAATGTTTGTTTGAATTAATTCAATTGTAGTAATTGAGTGCTATGATAAATGTTCTTTAATATTATGTTTTCTAATATTGTGTCCTCTTTGTGTGCCCACAGCACAACATGCCGTTCTGGAGGATCTCCAGTCACTCAGACCTCATGGCGCTCCATCATGCGTTGGACCTGGAGTACTTGTAGCACTGCCCCAGGCTGCCCTTCGCCCTCTGCAGCGGCCTGTGCCCGGAGCTGCCTGGCGTCTCACAAGACAGTGGAAAAAAGAGGCACGGTTCATGTGCTGACACACTGTCACACTTGGTCTTAACCTAAACGTCTTTTTTCTGGAGAGGGGTGAATTTATGGCGGTGCAGCTGCTTGCCCTGGTTACTGTGAATGGGCCGCTCTCTGAAGCTGTCAGAGTGTTTTACGGCGTGCGTTGGTGCCGGGACTCTGTCAGGGTTCACACCTGTGGAGCTACTGACTCTCCCCGGCTCACCTCGGCACAGAGCGAACAGTAAAACACGGCACAACTACTGGAGGTGACACACTCTCCCTCAAGCTCCGCCCTCATTCTGTCTACTTCCTCATTGGCTACCTGTCCCCTCTGTCGCTGGACAGACTATAAGTGACTCCTGTAAATCTTATTTATGAATGGAGACTTTGGCAGTGGCACTGCACCACTGAGAAGGTACCTCGATGACTGAAAGACTTATGCCTTTTTCAAAATGATTTCCACCACAGAACGGAAGTTTATGAAAGAAACAAAGGGGTTTTCTAATAATTTAAGAAAATGACTTTATTTACAATGCTGAGACAATCGTGTACAGAGGAGATCTTTTGTGTGTGTAAGTTTATAATCACTGGACTATTCCTTCCTATATTCATTTAGGTACATGCTCTTGAAAGGTGGCAATGCTTTTTCATTTAAGTTAAAAACAGGCATCCCTTCACACATACGTTTGTATGAAGCCTGAAAGTGTTGAGGTGTTCACATTTCTGTTCATCAAATGTAGATAATGGGATTTTGTGATGAAGCATTTTGTCAAGACCAAAAGCATGGATGTCAAGTGTCAATTGCCTTTTTACACATTTCTGCAATACTTCCCGATCTTTATTTATAGACATCGTCACAGATTCTTCTAATTTCTAAGGGTTTTCTTCTAAGAAGTTTTCTCCTGCTCTCATCTTGCCTCCTTGTAGCATTTCACCAGCTTGCAGCCCTGATCCCGTATATTTGAAATATCACAGAAACGTTTTACCACCACATGAAGACATAAAGCAGGCTTGAATAGGTTTTATTATCTTTTATACACGCGCTATAACAACACTTGTACAGCGAGTAGTCATTTTGTATGATGTAGTATTTTTATTTCTTTGTTAAAAGAAAACATTCTGTGTCCCATTATGAGGATGTTTTTTCAGAGTCTCTCTGCATTTGTGGATGGGGTAAATCATAAAGAACATTGACAGAAAAGCCACTATGTTTTAAGGGTTTTGTGAACAAGCAGTACATGTGCTATCAACTGTGAATTTTCTTAAACAGAAACTGACTGGTGTTTCGAATCTTCCCTCCTTTTGCACATGATCACTGTTGGCCTTTTCCATTGGCGTCCCCTCCACTTCTCCAAAGTATCTACGACATATTGCTGCTAGATCAAGGTTATGGTAGAGGTTTTTATATATTCATACAGCACGCTTTTTTATGTTGCAATCTTAAATGCAAACTGGAAATACTTTACATGGGCCTCATTGTGAAATGCAAGATTGTTGTGTCTGCAAAATATGTGTACAGATGTTTTTGACATTATTATTTGATTGTGTTTAAATTAATAAAAATGATTTGTGAACTGTTACTTTTTTTAATTCCAGTAACATTTGTATACGTGTGCTCAAATCATGGCACTATGAGAAAGTGGTTAGTACTGTCATCTCACAGCAGGAAGTCTCCAGAAAGATTCCCAGATGCAGTTTGCATGTTCTCCCCATTTCTGGTCAACCATAAACACACACTATCGGCCCTTTCTCTAACTAGGCCCTCATCAGGGTTATGGAGAAGGCCCCATGGCACTGAAGGATGGGTCAAATGCAGAGAGCAAATTGGGGATAGTAAAGTATACCTAAACCTTACTTTAACCTTAAATCACAGCTAAAAGACCCACACAGAAACCAGATATTGCTGACCTGCCCAATGGCTGCTGTAAAATATGTTTTATATCTTGCCTACATCAGAATTAATTAAAAGGCTCCTTGTGTTGAAGTTGACATTTTAGTTTTATGAACACACTGCATGTTTTATACACTCTGGAGGTTAATAAACTGGCCGTTCTCAAGCTTATTAAGTCTATGGAGAATGTTGAAGCCTCCATGCATAATTTACCAATAGCAGCCCATTCCAAACCATAGCGATTCATTTCAATAACACATGAAAAATATTTATGAGGCTGGTTTTATGAGGTGGACACTGCATGTAACACTAGCCTGGACCGGGAAAACACTCCAAAACCAAGCCACAGAGAGCATGTGTGGAATTTGAGTTCAACTTGTTTAATATGTGGATCAGTGATGTTTTCAGATGATGACTGTGACCAGACACTGCAGTGGGTGCTACTGGTGGAATACATAGACAGACACAATGAACCTTAATGCACTTGTCCCATGTCCAAACAACTGATGTAGTGTCTGAGGTCTGGCCCAGCTGAGAGCAGCAGAATAAAAGCTCTGTTCACTTTGATAAGTTTTCCTTATGCTGCGGGACCTGTAGAAAAACCACACATGACCAGAGCTCACCAGACGTTTGAAGAAAAAGTGGGTGTTGAGGCGAATTGGCCGGTCACTTTTGGCTGCTCGTACATAAGACAAGAAGAAAATTATGAAAGCAGTGGTGTCTGGTGGACTGCTCATAACTTTAACATCAGACGAACAGCTTGTAAACCTGTTGACAGAGTTGTGTCACATTTATTTACAAAATTGTACTCCAAAATTGTGGTTTATTATTTCATTTGCATTTATTTTTATCTGAGCAGCAAAATATACAAATAATAAAATATCAATATAATGACAATGTACAACATTACATTACATCCAAAGTCAAGTAATTCTGTTTCCTATTTGAGAGTGCTTTTTCTTCATTGTTTTTATCTGCAATGAGGTTCCAAGTTTGAATGAGACACTCCTCTTCCTCTCCGTCTTTATCATGGTCTCACACAAATCAGGAAGTATGAGAGCAACAAGCAGCAATCTGGAGTTGACTTTTAACTTTTGTAAGCTAAAAAAAGTATGATTTGAATAATATGTGAATAAGCTGTGAATTTTAAAAGTAAACATCAGCTCCCACATGTTTTTTCTGATTAATAGTCTGAATACATAATGGATGTATCTACCAATCAAAGCAACCCAGTCCTCTGAAAGCGGATCATTGACATTTCCTTCCCTCATTTTAAAACAAAAACTGTCATAATACAGCCCACAGAGGAACTCAAAGTCTCAATGTATCTCAGACGATTCACTGAACAATTATTTTTGTTTAAATACAATTAAAGTTGACTTTAATTAGACTTGACCGTGTGTGCCTGCTTTAGGTGTCTATTTAGCCGTCATATAGTTATCCTCAGAGGCCTTACGTTTATCTGCACTCCCATTTTGGAAATAAAGGGTCCATTACCTTAGCCGGTCCTGTGTTGGACATTCCTCTCTGGGACAAAAAAGCTCCCGCCCTCCATAAAACTGTACAGCAATAATAAACAGTGCCACTGGTGATTTACAGTTTTGCCCAGACAGTGATTTCATGCAGATTTTCATGGGGGGCCCTGTGACGGTGCATCACAATTGAACTAATATTGTATTACATGTATATCAAACTCTCCCCAAAAAACTTGATCTGCCACATCCCCTTTTATGAGCAGGAAGACTATTGTTAGGTTCTGTTTTTGATGACTAGTGGATCTCAAGTCTTGGACCCAGCAGATGTCTACAGATGGGGACAATAGGAAAGGGGGCCTCAGTATAAGGAGCACTGCAAGAAGTTTGTGTATTTCTCCAAAGTGGTATCTCCAAGTATACCTCACAAGAAAAAAAAAAAAGATCTGATTTGTTTTCCTTTTTTGGTAAGATTTTGTAAGACCTATGATAAAATATTTTATACGAACAATATGCTATTCATCCACTTCATCTTTGGTTGTAGTAAACTATAACTGAGAGAGAGATGTGGCAAAAAAACAAAAAACAAGTGGGTTTGGTTGGTGCAAAAATCAAGCGACCAATCTCCAGCAGACAGCTCATCATAGCCATTTTCTTTTGTTGTATGTTTGTGTTTCAGTTTTGCCCAACATTTTAATTGCGTTCTCTTGATTCTCACCCCTTGACGTGGTCTCAACATCTTGTTCAGTGGGCTCAGTCATGGGATTGACAAAACACTGTTGTGTAATGGCAAGCAGTGATGCTAAACTAGGCTCTTTCCTTTTGTTTACTGTTTGTTTATTTCTCAGTTACCAGGTTGTGATTGGCACAAGAGGGTAGAGGGACAGCTGGGAATCAGGAAGCTGTAGATGCCAGGGACCCAAGCCAGGATGGTCCCAAGCTTTACAGACGAGGCATTCCCCAAGAGAGGCCAGACTGGGACAGCTCTGTCATGCACATCCACAGGGCGTCCGGTCACAGAACTATTGGACAGTGTTTTTGTTCTGGGGTTGTCTGGCTTTCAGTTTGGTAGATGAGGTGGGATTATAGGTCAAAGTACTTGTTTTGACATATGGTACTAAATAAATGATATGTCTAGTAGCAGGAGTCTACAACTAGATTAACAAAGCATAAACAACAAATGATCTCATCACCATACTCCCTCTTCCCCATCTCTACAAGGTAAAAATATCATGTCGCGTCAGTCCCTATACGACCCACAGAGGATAAATTAGCAGTCTTAAGTGTAGTGAAAAATGGCAGACCAACACTCAAAGACGCTTTACAAATGCATTATTCATTGACTTCACACTCACAATGGTGGTTAGCCAGGATGCTATATTGATGCATAAGTATCCACTTCCATCGTAGAACTGGACCAGACTTCAGATAATTTTTACTAATCTAAAATATTTATACAGAATTTCTTGTCTTAGAAATACTCTGTTTTAGGCTTAAACGTTGTTGCCATGCCCCAAACCAAAGCCAGCGTATGCCCGACCTCACCACAGCTCCACCTGCCCTGCGGTCAAACACACACTCCCTCATATTTACAGGGCCCACTGCACCACTCCGCTCACAGGAGAGGGGCAGAGATTTATATGTCCTCTATGACCACCCCACAACTACAAACCTATGTGTACGAACTTTGAGCTCCTACCCCTGTCGGACCTCCCTGTATGTTGAGTGGGTGAGCATGCGCATTATATTTATAAGTGTTTTTAGGGTAAAGAGCTCCCTCCTGGGTGATAATTGGCTTCAGACATGGGCCAAGCTCCCTCTCATCTGGCAGTGGAAGCAGCCATTTTTGGTGATTTAATAAACTGTGTGTCATGTGGTTAATAAAACAGCCTCTCATTCACCGTGGCCTGTTTAAAGTGATATGTCAAGGTTGATGTTTTCCTTTATGCTCATACCTGAAAAAGAAGTATTAACTCTTCATTGTATGTAGATATGTTCCCTATTTAAGTAGGAATTTGCCTTAAATACTAAAGGTGGTTAGTTGAAAAAAACACACACTTCCAAGACAGCAAACATTGGTAGATATCCATCATCTATCCAGAAGAATTGCTCATGAATAATGTAAAGGCAAGGGTTTGGTGTTTTGGATCTTTCAAATGTAGACATTTTTTTCACAGTTTCACAAATTCAGGTAGTGCAGCTTTAAACATGTAAACTTACCTTAAAACTATACTGAATTGTATCTTGGACCTGAGCAGCCATTCTCAGTCCAAAGGATCCAGACACAGAGGTACAAGGGGCTATTTACTCGGCTAAAGAGCTTCCAATAAAAAGTTTACACAGGGAGGTGTGCTGGTGAAACACCACATAGGACCTCAAAAATACCTTTTAATTCATTCACAAGGTGCTCATACAAACATATAATGGACACATATGAACTCTTTTTATGTAGTTAGTCATCATTTAGGGAGTACAAAAGGCAGTGAGGAGGAGAGACCTACATGAGCGCTGTTTTCCGCTACATTTCTCTATCTCTTTACTGGCCCGGCTGGAATGTTAATGTTTCAGTCCTTTTGGCTAGAACAGGCTCTTTGCTCTGTTTCCTTCTGGGACCCACAGTGGACCGGCCATGGGGGCAGAGCGGGGCACATAGCCGGGAGGACAGAGAAAAAATATTCTATATCCTGGGTGACTCGGCTCTTCTGGGGGATTACAAAGGGTTTAACCGGGCGGATGAAGGAAAGCAAAGTGGTAAGTGACATTTCTGGTCTGGGAATATGGCAATCAGCAGCATGGAAGCAGGCCAAGAAGACGACTTGGCCAGAAAATGCTAAAAAGGCTTGGGGAGGGTAAATAAACTGGCTATAGCAGGGGGGAAAGACGTGAAGAGGGGGAGTCTAGGGTCCAGGGGGACAGATCTGTTAACCATCAGTGGCTGTGTTTCATCCTGCCGCCCCGCTCCAAACTCTTCAACAGGGGCTTTGTGTACCTGCTCCACAGACAGGAGCAACAGGAAACCAGGGCGTCCCACTAGTCTTATCCCGATTCACCCTTTACCTACTTCACCCCATCTCCAACCCACAATTTGCCCACTCCTCACGGGCATGACCGCTACCTCAATGGCCATGTTGTCCACAGTCCAGCTACAGCTCCAACACCCCAGCATGCATCTGAAAGGTGATATAGTGATGCAAATTATCACTGCAAGGTAAAATATTTCCCAATATGAAATGTGAAACAACCATAGATAGACCTGTGCTCAGATTTTAACATTGTGATTTGGGCAAAGCTTTTATATGGTTGGGGTTAGCACAGCATTATTATTTGTGATGTCTCCTGTGTGTCTATGTCAGCCCTGCAACTAACTGGCCAGCTTGCCCCCACCATAGTTGCAGTGATAAGCATCAGTCAAGTGGAATCAAACAGAAAAAAAAATGCCATATCTATGCATTTAAATTCTCTTCTTCACTGTGTTCTGGGTAAGTCTTTCCTAAAATACTGGTCCCATCCCCATGCATGCTTTGTATCCCAGAGGCCTGTGAATAAAAAGTAGTTGAGGGCTATTTAAACCTGTATGCATTATTCATGTTTCCTACCCTGACCAGCAGCACTGACAGAGTTCACTGTGTTAATCCTTTAGGTTTATTCAGCCGCAGATTATGCCAAATCACATCAACCCCAAACTGACCAGAGGAATATTATTTCTGACAATAATCTGCTATAGCAATTACAGGTGAGCTCAAAGGATCAGTAAAGAAAAGGAAGTCATGTAAGTAAGTCAATTATAAAAGAAAAAAGATTATTTTGCTTCAGTTTTTAAAAACATATCCATTCTCTCTCAAGTTACAATATCCTATTCCAGCAATTATGGCTCAAATCAGTTAGTTGCAGGGCTGATCTAATCATTTACATGGACAAACAACCATTTACTATCATGTTTACTAGGGACAATTTAGAGTAACAATTTGGATTGTGGAAGGTGGCCAGAGAGAATCCATGGAAACACAAGGACAACATGTAGACTCCACTGATGGACTATGTGTAGGGAATTTGTGATTGAAAATGTTTAATGCACACTATAAGGACAAAAGGCCCCTTACTTCCAATTAGGTTTAAAAGGTATTATTCTTTGTATTTTGTGTGATTGTAATTCTCCAAGTACTAGTCAGTTTGCTGTTGGCCGATGACACAGAGCTGACACGGATCATAATGGTCCTATTGTGAATGCTGACTTGTCTCCCAGTTTGCTAAATTAAAAAATGGATGTAACCTAAGCCGGGATGGTAGTGGTGATAAGATCTGGAGTGGGCCCGTGTCCCTACAGGCCCTCGGTCCTCTGGCTGCACCACGGAGAGAGAGAGAGAGAGAGAGAGAGATAGAGAGAGAGAGAGAGAGAGGCAGTGCAGTGCAGTGACAAGAGGTGTTCAGGAAGAAACACTGCAGATCTACAGATAATATTTTTGGCAAATAAATTCATTCCAAAACCTTGAATTACATTCTCACCTCCCAAAAAGAGTCTGGCTCCTGTAGCCTGTGGCAGTTTGACTGATACAAAGTGTGAGAGGAAGTGCAAGGTGTCTTTGAGGCTGGACTGGAAAAACCTCAACTAGATTAATATTTTTTTTTCTTTATAAATTTGAGTAAAATAGTTTTATTTATAAGTTTATAAGTTATTTATTTATTTATTTAACACTGAACTTGTCATTAAGGATTTCCCTATTGTCTTTTAGTATTACTTTGTCAAACTGTTGTCTTTTAGTGCTGTTCAAACTCATTGCAGCTGGTAGTATTAATCAAAATCTGAATCTATAAACATTGATTTAATTGAAACCTTCCACTTTTCACTGCCAAATGTATCGCCATCGTGAGTGCAAAATACATTGTATATTTCTTCCACTGCTGTTTAGAGACTAGTGATTGGAACATATTGCTTACTTGTTGTATTGGTGACTTTTTGTAGATACTGTATGTGTAGACTTGAGAATATGTCTGCCAGTATGCATATACAGTTCTAATATGAAGACAAATGAATATGCCTAATCTAAGTGTCTTTTTTGTGTGTCTTCTTCAGTATCTGTGAACTTGTCGGTGTGTTCACGTCCATGTGTAGCTTCGACTTCAGCGAGTGCAGCACCATGACAACAGTGGGGCCGTCTGATCCTCTCTCTCTAATTGTCTGTGACCTGGAAACTGGAGACGCACTCTGCAGGCTGGAGGAGGGCCTTTCACACGGCAATCACTTTTGGATTTGTGTGCTGCCAAACGTGGGTGTGTTAGCAGTGCCTTGTATGCAGGTGTGATACCTTAAGCACTCAGAGGTACAATGTGAAGGTAAGGTGGACAGGTATGCATGGATTTGCCGCCCAGTTCGAACCATTATTGAAGGCGGCTCAGGTCTTTGTGGTCTTACGAACAACAGGTTTGTGCTGTAATCACTAAGTATTGTCGAATTCCTTCAGCTTAATTTGTGTTTTTGGGAATATCGTATGACTCTTAGCAAACACTGAACTTGCACAAATGAGTGTGAAACAAGTGATAAAATTTGAGTTTTGGTTGAATTCTGCTCAGTTTCTTTCACACAATTGCATGAGTATGAAAATGGGATGCACTGGATCGGTTGAGCGGACAGCAACCAGTTTTGAAAATGTTGCTGTTCAAATAGAAATTGAATTAATACTTCCAAGTTCATCTTTTACATGGAAAACCTGCTTAGTGTTTTTTCTGGTCTAATTACAACCAAGTACACCAATAGCCTGAGCTTTAGCATTAGCCTAAACATTCCAAGCACAATGAAAAGGATGCTCGCTAAGTTACGCTATATAATCACTTTCTTAAGAAATGTTTTGGTAGACTGACCTAGAGAAATATTTTTAGCATCAAAGTAGAAATTTTTTTATGCATTATGAATAGTAAAAGATAACAAAATATATGTATACATATGGAATTTAAAATTTTTATGATCGGGTGCAAAATCCGAACAACTGAATATTTTTACAGCACATATGAACACCTCAATAACATCCAACTTGTGCTCGTCCATAAAGGGGCCACAGTAATAGACCCTGTCCCATACAAAGGTATTAGGGCCTAAAGCTTCTCTCCCTTCGACACCACTGGCAGCTGGGCCGGGGGGAATAATTTGATTTGGTATTTTATGCTTGGAAAAGAGCCTTTCTTCTTCCCCTTAGCCACATTTGGCTTCTCCTCAGCTACGCAGCCCCCCTTGAAAGACTTTACATGACATTAACACATTTCTGAGAGCATTACGGCCTGAAAAAGAGATTTGTCTAGACAAAGACTAGGGTTATTTGTAGTTAAAGCTTCATTTCCTGCTCATTCCTTCCTCATGCACTAGCTCTTAGGCTGCACCTTTAGGCCCCCATCCCAACAGCCCTTCCCTCCCCTTGGTGACTTCTGCTTGGCGCCCTGATAGGTAAGAGGATTTCAATTCGTTTAGCGCCGAAAAGAGTCCCGCGAAACGTGATTGATGAAGGCAATTAGTCTTTGTCGTGTCATCAGCATACATCACTCGGATATGCTGTCTTTACAGGATCCCAAAGAGTCTATGAAGACAGGAGAAAACAGGGGGAAAGGCTGACTGCATTTTTTGTGTGCATTTTCTTTGTACATTTAACTTAAACATTAACATCTCTGACCTAAGCTGAGGAAAATTGTATTATGTTAGATGTAGGCATGGTCTAGACCTAACTCCTGTTTTAACATTTTTGTGGCTTTGTAAGTTTCAATGATGTGTCAAAAATATTGCAGTT
>JAVQJW010405859.1:0-10435 GCA_036025195.1 Hypseleotris klunzingeri
CTACAAAATCAATATAGGAAATCTTGCATAAAATACTAGACTATAAATTCTTTCAGCCTAATTCTTTTAATGAACGAGAAAGCGACAAGTTTACATTCTTTTGTTCTGGGCCACACAGAGAGTCTTAATGGAAATTTTTTGGGTTTAAGTAAAGCTTATCTGTTAATAACCATAACCATGGCATTGCTGCGTTCTAATGTAAGAAAAGAAAGAGATCCAAAGAGTCACCAAGGTAACCACCAACACTTCAGGTGAACTTGATTTACTTGAATGTAAAAATAGAATAATCTGTGTAAACATACAGTAGTGACACACAATCTAATACAAGAACAATACAGATTAAGTCATCTCCAACTGAGTTTATTTGGAAAATAAATCCATATATTTTTGGGAATCGTTGGTAGTTTTTACAACGGCTAGGAACAGATTTGAATGTGAATCCTTCCATGTGTTGAGAAAGCAGCAGTTTCTCGAAGCTGTGCAAAGGATTTGAAATACAATACGGGATAATAACAACTGGTTAAAACCTGTGATCCAGGAGGAATGTGCTGTGTCAGAAACAAAGAAAAAGAACACATCCAAAAATGGCAGCTGTTTTGTTTTGAGCCAACATTCAACGCGCTAAACTTAGCCATCGACAGTCGTCCATGGTTTTAGCCATCTGGACGAGACGTCTAAAACTTTGTTGTTTTTGACTAAATTAAGATCTGCTTTAGACCTGGACAGAGTCAAGTCAACCTGTACAGATTGCATAAACACTCGTCAGCTGTGTCACGGGTCATGTGTGTGGAGTACTAGCAGCACGGAAGCCACAATGATAAAATACAAGCCACAATGCCACAGTTGCCACAGTTGCCACAGTCGCAGGCTAAGAATAAGTGTGCCACCCAGCAGACCAGTCCAGCACCTCTGCCACTTGTAAATCTAAAATACATCTGTTTTAGAGGCGGACGGTTGTGAGAGCTTCAAATCTTATTCTCCCATAACCTCATGAACTACTATATACTGTATGTTACTTCAGAATGACTAGTTTAGTTACTATTTTATTTTGTGTCTTTTCATGATATTTTATGACTACAATCTAAATTTTCTATAGTTGATATCCTAAGCCTGGTCTTCTCCCTTCTTTCTCTAAACAGCTAAAGAAGTAGAAAATCATGCCACAAGCTCCATCTTACTTAAATATTGTGTACAGTATACCACTGGCAAATATAAATGACCAACAACAATAAAACAACCAAACGCACAATGATTTATTTCTGTGTGCTTTATACTGTAAGTATTATAGCTTGTGAAATGTGTTTAATGTGATTCCACTACTATACAACAATTTGTACAAATAACTAAACAAAGTTGTATTTTCAAACTTTCAGTAAACTTTCCTTAATGTGTGACTTTTAGCCCTATTTTTACACAGTTACATTGTTTCCACTGGTTTCCTATGCACCAGGTCCATATGGCAGTGGTAAGCACCATATGATGTCAGCCCCCGTGACGCGTGCACCTCTGCTGTAGGAGGAACACACTGTTGGATGAAACAGGATCATGTGGCTGTGAAGTGCCAGCAGCAAGTGCTTAGGAAATATGCTTACAGTCTCAAAAACAACCCACACTCGGCCCAAGTATGCCCAGAATAATGCGCATTATACATAACCTTGGGGAGTTGTGTGAGAATTTAAATATGAAATTCTCCTATATGAAATGCTATACCAAAAGTAGAAAAAATGTGGAGTTGTAAAAACTTTTCTAAACTTAAAAAACACACTTGAGAGGATGGAAGAGGGATATATATGCAGAAAGTGAGAATGCTTTATGCCTTTCAACGCTGCATAGATTCTGGACAATTTTCAGTTTGCAGAAATGCAGAAGAGAGGTGGTAGGAATTTGGTGGTAGATTTCAATCAAAAGGTTAGGGTTACAACATATGGTACACATGCAGGCGTTTTCAAAATTATATGCAAAAGAATTTAACTACCAATAAAAACCACCAGGTCTACAGTAGATCAGTTTTTCCTCTAATTGCATTAAATTTTTCTTTTCAACCTTTATGCATTACTCTTGTCCATGTCGTGTCATTTCATAACCCTTAATTCTCACAACCATAACATCCCTAAGGAGCATTTGACCACTGGCAGAAACTAGTCTCAAGTCATTTATAACAGCAATTAACTGTGGGTCTTTTTCCACTAAACTACCTGCTTCTTAACATTGTTCTTGGAACCACGAGGTCACCATCACAGTCAACCAAGGATTTGCCAGCTTGGACAAGAAGCCTTTACAATCAAAATTAAATGAGTCACCCTTTTTGACAGGTCTTTTAATTATTTACCTTAAAGTTTAAGCAGTTTTAGCCAACTCTTGTACAACTCCAGCTTGTAGTTGAATGCCAGATTCCTCATACAGCAAAGAAAACTCAATAATTTTGGTTGAGTGGTTTCTGAGAATTCAATATTGCTGTTTTCTTCAACCACTTTTATATAACTCTCCCTCTCCCCAGAGCAGGTATTTGTTTACTGGTTGTAAAAGAACCGATTAGGGCAGATGCATTAGAGCTGCAATTATTTTGATGATCACTTAATCTGTCAAAAATGTTTTCAATTAATCAGATAGCGGAAGGTGTGTAAATGAGATATTTTACAAACCTTGAACCAGGTGAAGTTAAAACTATGCTACATGAGGACTTTTGGATAGAGCATGTTTACTGACTTGTTGTTCTGCATGGATTGTAAATAAGTTTTCTAACAGCAAATGGCATGATTAAGAGTCTTTTTACTCTAGTCAATGATTATTTGACTATACCACATTAGTTGACAGCTACGCATTTTAACAATTGATAATCACAATTAATCTGTTTAATTGTTTCAGCCCAAATATATATTCATAGATCTTTCCCAATTTTAGCCTCTAATGAAATTGAGAGTATCCAGTTATCAACAACACACCACCTGCATCACAATTTGACAAATTTCCTCAGGAAAAAGCAAGGATTTTGAGATGTATTCTTATAGGCCTGCTTCAAGTACTAAACATATCTGACAGTACATGGAAATTGGTCATGACAGCATATTCCACCTTGTCAATGAGAACAGGTTGTGTTTATATAAAAACACTGAATTTGTCCCATTGTGAAAGAAGTAATAATATTGATGTGAAGTGTGTTCGCCCATGGCAACACAGAACACAAAATCCTGCTGCAATTATTTCCACATTATTTTCTTTGGGTCGTTACCGCAGACAATTTGAATAGTATTTCAAATTCTACCATCTTGACTTTCCTGCTACTTCTCCTCCATAGATGCTGACTCATATCTTCTCCATTTCTCCACTTTGTGCTATCCATCATTCCTGCTCCTGCATTTTCTTATTTGCTGAATAATGTTCACATAATTTCATGCTTCCACTTTACTTTGCAGCCCTCTCAAGGTTCTCCATATACAGAACTGCTGACACACCTCCCCTAAGCTTAACTCTTTTTCTTATCTCACCATCCCGTTTCGAAAGCTGTCGACAACGTTTCAGAGGTTTGTCGAAGTGAAAACACCACTCCTCCTAAAGCGCAAGCCACAGCCGCGACCTCAAGTCCCAGAACTTAATCTTAACACGTGGGCCGAGAATTTAATCCAAAATCGAGTTTGATCAACCAGAAAATGTGACATGTGCAAAAGAGCTAAAAGCCGTAAAAACGAGAGGTCAGACACCTGCTTTGGCATCGGGACCATGAGGAAGCCAGCGGGGGGAGTAACTTCAGTCACCCCTTCACCACATGGTTTATGGAACACTCCAGATGACGACCCACAAACCAGAGCTGTACTTTAGCACCGCGATCCAGAACCAAAGAGAAAGAGAGGAAAACTTAAGCTGTTGTTGGCCCTTATTTTTTTAACCCACACTTGGGCAATATTAGCAACTTTTGTGGAATTGAAAGTATAAACGGTTTCAAAAATGATAAACTCATTTTGGCAATGTGTTATGTTTTACATCTCCTGATAAAATTATAGTGTTGTCTGCTGACTGTGTGTGATGGCACAAGCCTGGCCAGCCAGATCTAACTCTTTTCCTATTGTATACAAAGATTTTAAGTCTCGCTGACTGCATTCAATTTCTCGTTAGTAAGACTGTATGATAAACGGCCAACAAGATCCATGCTGTTGCCGCTCGTATACGGCTCCTGATTGGTCCATCCTCAAAAGTAAAAAGTGATTTGTTATGAGTAAGGTACCAGACCTTTTAAGTGGGAAAAGTAGGAGGGGCTGATAGGCTATAATGGCAGAAGAGTGGATTGGGAAGGGAACAGCAAGTGGATCAAAAAGCATTTGCAAGTGTTTAGGCTGCAGTGTTGAAGTCACATGCAGCTGATGATGTTACTTGTAAAAATGTAGAAGTATTTTGCACACAGCGTTCTTGGGACTGGTTTTGGCTCAAAAGCTAAACATTACCCTGATTGTTATCTCCATTCAATTGCTTCCTACAGATGCCACACTATTCATTCATCTTATACCACTTTTCCCGCTAAGGGTTGCAGGTGTCTGGAGCCTATCCAAATAACTATAGGCCTTAGGCGGGGTACACCCTGGAAAATGGCCAGTTAGTAACAGGACTGACATTATCTACAGTATCTTATATATCAAAACAGAGGACCAAGTGCATGTCAGGGCATGGACATTACATACCAACATTAACAACGATAGATTGAGTGGTCTCTAGTAGTAAATAACATGCAACATGACCACAAAAACTATTTTCATTTTTCACAGTGGACTATGTCTTTTAGATAAAGCTGACACTGAGTATAAAATATGTATTCTCACATTACCAGGGATCATTGATTTGGTGAGGGCAATAAAGAAATTTGAAATAATTATGCAAGTCGGATATCTGCAGCAAAATATTGCTTTCTTTACTCTACGCTGCACAAATATTACATGTGCAAGATGTTAGTTGGTATTTTTCAATGGTCCAAGACATCTGGTATCTGGAGTCTTTAGTCTGTTTCCCCATTTTATTTATGGGGCAGAAACAGTACCACAGAATGGGCCAAACTGCACTATAGCATATGCCCCTCACCACAGGAGAGGAAAAATAAACTTACCCAAACCTTAAAAACTAACGCAGGACCACTCGCAATACGAAATCGCCCATTCAGTATATGCTCAAGTTCTGAATTTACCAAAAAGCTCCCCAATGTGCTGTAAAAGCTGTTAATTTTGACAGAAGCTACAAAGTGCTGATAATGGAAGTTGAAAGTATGTGAAAGCCAATGCAACTCTCCAGCGTGAAACTAATACAATATTGATTTAGATATTAGTGAATTACTTAATGTGTCAAATCAGGCTGAAAAAGACAAAGCCAGGAAAAGGAAGTGATAATGAGACATAGACATCCAGCCAGTGTAAGGGAGAGCAGGTTTAATTTATTGCTTAATGTGGAAACAATTACCTCTTGGCAAGATGGGTAAGGCACGGCTGAGGGAATCTGCTGTGGGTTGTTAAGACCTTCCTATGTTTTTGCTAAGTTTCAGAAAGTATTTATGTACATCCACAAGACCTACTTGGCCCCAACACGTGACTGGAGGACGGAGAATAACAAATGAAAGTTAAAGGACTAATCGTAGTTTAAATGTTCCAAAAAAAGATCATCAAAAGTCAAGATTATTTAACTTACAAGAAGCACTTGTCTTAGCTCTGATATTTCTATTATGTTGCACTGCATTATGGTCAGATCTTTTGGCTCTAGGATTTCAAGCATCATACTGTTTGCTTCTGGACATCTGCACTAGCTGGTTCGCTCACTGACGACACCCCCGAAGTCCTATTCAAACAAAAAACCTCATACTCTGAGTTCATATCAACATTGACCATGGCGCGGCTACTACAAGCTTTTCGACTTTGTTCAGAACCCAAATATGAGTCTCCCGCAGCTCAACTAGTTTACATTGAACCTTGTGTATACTGTGTGTTTGTTGATGTGTTGTCTTGGTAACTGTACAAGCATGTTATGGTAGCTTTAACCTGAATTAAGAGAAAATGATGCCGAACTGGCCCTGTTTCTGCCATGGCTGACGTCCAGTTAATTGCACGTAAGAGGCTAATACAGTAATTGATTGTAAGGAATTTCTTTAGGACATGAAAACATCACGCATGTTAAAGTTAAGACATGTTTCAGTTCTACTAATTAAAGCTGAATATTATGGATAGGAAAAGCTAAATTCAAAACGGTAAAAACAGCTATAGACAAAACATTTATACTCATATTTTTTAAGGCTACATGCTTATGTCTTTGAATGCTCGATCTGGGATTGCTCCCGTAGAACGAAACAGGAGAGAGATGGGACCCACAATCATGACTGATATGATGTAGCCAAACAAGGAACTGCAAAATTATTAAATGAATGTAATAAATTATTGTATGGTGATTTTTATGTTTTTGTAAAGCTATAACAACATACATTACACCCCCATGTCCATAATGCATTTTTCTAGGCTTGTTGTCAGCAAAGCTAAAGCCCGCCTACTCACTGCAATACTGCCACGACTGGTCCACAAAAATGTATCATTCGGTCTAGTACAAGATGGATTTTTGTGAGTTTGTAAAACTACAAATCTCAGGGGAAAATAACAGTTACCAATTTTTCACAGCCAAATGCCATTACTTTATCATTTCTGCATGGTAGTATAGTTGCGGTAGTAATTATATTAATAAACTTTTCGTGAAATAGTTATAACTGTATCTGCAAGTTTTTCTTAACATAACTTGGAAATCTTAATCTCCTGCGCACTTATGGAGTCATTACAAAAAAGCCAGCCTGCAGAGATTGCAGGTGGCCTATAATTATGCTTTGCGTGTCCTTTTGAAACGATTTTATTTGTAGGCTAAATGCATCTGTAAATGAAATTATTTTATCACTCAGTAATATTAGACATAGTGCAATCCGATACCAGTCTAAGTTGTGGAAACACTGGTATGTTTGTATTTGTTAATGTTTAACTGTCTTTTTTTAATTCTTTTTATCCTGTTGTACTGTGCTTTTTCCCTATTGGACCACGAGTCTGTAATAAAGATGAATTGAAATTGAATTGAATTGTTTAGACCCGGGGTGTCTAAACTATGAACCGGGTGCCAAATGCATCCCACAGTGTGATTTTATATGAAACCATATGTTAAAACAAATTAATTTTATTCTATCTCACAGCAGCTGCTAAATTCAGAAGAGAATCTCTATTTTGTCCTGATGAACTAGACTCACTCTTCTCCTACTTCGACACCGGATCAGGGCCTCGAAGTAAGCAACATACTAATTTAATTTATACATACTTCTACCTTTGAATTATTAGATTAAAGGGTAAGACTTTAGAATAACTCACACTACTAAGCATTTGTGAAGTATTACTGAAGTGCTGGCAAACAGTTAATTGATCATTTACAAAGCATTACTTCAACATTAATACATACCAATGAGTTATAAATACTGTTATTAATGGTTAAAGTTCTAACTTCATGTAAATCAGAACAAATTTGTGAACAGCTGTGTTAATTAAGTATCTACAAACTGCTTATTTACTAAATTCTTGTTAATTACATATTCATCAATGCTTTATTACTGCTAAATAGACGTGAGCAATTCTAAAGTGTTACCGATTAAAGATGTTTTAGCTCCAGTTCCAGTGTAGTCTAACGTGTCCTGGTGGCGCTCTCTGGTCCTGCAGGTCTCAGCAGTGACAGTGGCCTCGGAGGCAGCACCGACGGCAGCACTGACATCCTGGTGTTCGGGGCAGTGGTGGACAGTGTCACAGAGGAGGGTCAGTATTCAATACTTTACTGTCAATACTGTGTTTGTCTGTCAACTTTACTTAAAAACTACTGGACAGATTTTGATAATTCTCAAGGTATGTCACAATCTAGATACAGGGTAGTCTTTTTAAATGACATTGCAACTTAATGCAAAAAATACTGCACTGATTTGGATGCAATTTTTTTGATTGAAGATTGGAATAATGATTTTGATTTTGAGAATGATCCGAATCCCCATCTGGATCCAGAATTTTTTTTTAAAGAATGACATTTGTTACTAACTTTACTCAAAAACCGCTGTTTACATTTTGGGTGTGATCCGTAAAAATTGACTGCCTTGGCGGTGGTCTGTGCTTCTCGAGTTCTTTCTAGCTCCCTCTCACACTAATCTAGCCTGACTTTCCTGTGTTATCAGAGTGTGAAGTATCAGAAGACTCGAGTGGCGAGGCTGAGCTGGAGGCGTCAGAAACCTCAGATCCTGAAGATGTGAGAGAGCTCCACCCGGGGGCGCTGTTGTACAAAGCGTCTAAAGCCCGTAACCTGCCTGTCATGGCCGAAGCCCTGGCACACGGAGCTGACGTCAATATGATCAACGAAGAAGACGAGGGGAAGACACCTCTCATACAAGCTGTGACTGGGGTGAGGCATATACTGTATTATGATTAAAAATATAAGCTAGCTCAATATACAACACATAGTGTCTAATAAAAGTGTAGTCTGTATGTTTTTTAATAACTAATTGTTTTAAAGTTAATCTGATGTTCTGTGATGTAAAGTAGGTAATCTGTCATAATTATGATTTACTTTAGTCCATCCACTGGCCTCTAAAGCAACATCAAATCAGACTTGTGGGTTACTACTCTGACCAATATGCTTGTTTAGAAATGGTAAAATGATCATGTGGGTACTGTTTCTCATTGTAAGTGCTTGTCTAAATAGTGTTTTCTTACAGGGTTCGTTGATCGCCTGTGAGTTCCTGTTACAAAACGCTGCTGACGTCGACCAGAAAGACTCCAGAGGCAGAGGTCCCCTGCATCACGCCACATATCTGGGCCACACTGGGTAAGCATCTCATCCACTCCATCTAAACCCTGATTCACACTGACATTAGAGAGGGTTATTTGCAGATGTGTGTGTATCTGAAGCCTGTGTGTATGTAGTCAAGCCATATGTGTTGTCAGGAAAGTATATGAATCGCCTCTTTCATTCAGAGATTTGTCATCATCTGCACCTCTCTTCTCTCACAAACTTTCACTACATTCATATATGCTATCATGTGGTCTTCTATAGTTTAAACCTTCTTGTAGCTTTAACTAAGCTCACCATTCTACCATCTATGTATTCACTAGCCCTCCTCTGGACATGTCTGTGAATTCAAAACCTGCAATTATGCTTTTTCCTATAACTATGATTCTGTAATAAAGATTAATTCAATTCAATTACCTCAAAAACATCTAACATGATACATTCTTCATTCAATGTATTGCCACTCCCAATAGGAACCTCAGATTATTTTCCACAGTACAGTTCACATTGTTAACATATATTTGTATGTGTTTTTCTTGTATTTCTAGGCAGGTGTGTTTGTTCCTCAAAAGGGGAGCTACACAGAACGACGAGGATGCTGACGGTCAGGACCCACTGAGTATCGCAGTCCAACAGGCTAATGCTGATATCGTCACACTGTAAGCAACAATCACTATTTACAAAATCTAATTGCAATTTTTATTATAAATATAGCGATTGTGGTTAGATTTTCATTATTGTTTTTAAAACCAAGGTTAAGTTTACAAGCACATCTCTAAAAGCAATGACCATTGAAAGAGGACTAAAATATTAACTGTTAAACTTCCACAAGAATCACATGCCTTTCAGAACATGTTTATTAGAAGTTAAACCTACAAGATTTTTACATATATTTTGTTTGGTGCAAAGGAAATTGTGAATTGCTAATTGATACTGTAATTCCCTGTTGTCAAAATAAACTTCTATGACATTTTCTTATATACATTTTGTTATATTATATCCCGCCTCAGTCTCAGAGAAAATAAAAATAAGCTGTGAAAGGGCTTGTGAGGCTAGTGTATTTAGCACACCAGTTAGCATTGCAGTTTTATTTTGTAAACAGAAAATTAGAATGTGTTTAGCCTTTCAAACTTCTGCACAATTGCAACCATTTCATTTCAATTGCGATTAATTGTGTTACCCTACTTTCTGTTTAGTTGTATGTCCCCACAATGATTATTTTTACTAAATTTTCTTCCCTCCATTTTGTTTTCTAGGCTGCGTTTGTCTCGGATGAATGACGAGATGCGGGAGTCGGAGGGTCCGTTCGGTCAGCCAGGTCACTACCCTCTCAGCAGCCCCACAGAACAGCAGTACAGGAAGTGCATACAGGAGATGATCTATCTGCATATATACCAGTGCTAGGACTGTCAGGGTCACAGTGTAGGGTCAAACGCAGGGGGTGCCATTAGAAATACAACTGCCTCAAAATCACTTATTTATTTACAGTATTGTACATAGGCCATTTCAGAGTTCATATTACCAGCCCAGTCTATAGAGGCAACTGGAAGCATAATGCATTTTGGATGGAGAAATTAGCGGAAATTAATATGGTTTGACAAATGACAACTACTCTGCTACA
>JAVQJW010406073.1:0-10041 GCA_036025195.1 Hypseleotris klunzingeri
GTTATAGTCCAGGTATCGTTTAGATCAAGGTTCATTTTCTCTTGTTTTGTTCGGTAAAGTGGTACTGATATTTCCTGAGATAGTGTGCAAAGTTTGAGCAGCACAGACAATAGAAAGCCCAGCCCTTGTTTAGATTCAAATATTAGTTCTTTCTTCAGTGTGTGTGTATGGTAGGCATTGATAATTTCCCGTATGTCCTCTTCACACATGCACAAGCTGGCTATTGTCAAGGTTGGCCTCGATGACTGAAGCACCATTACCTCTGAAATCTAATCAGATTCCCTTAAGTGGATAACAAGCGTGTCTCCGGCATTTACAGTAGTGAGAAAGACGAAGTGAAACCAGGACAATCCCGCTGTCACACACATACAAGCAGATGTGTATAGCAGCCCTGCCATGGCATCCCTTCGGCTTGTCGTAGTGACAAAAATATGTTGATTGGTTCAACAACTGGCATCTTGTTTGGGCTGGATAACCCAAATAGAGCTCTCAGTCACTACTGAGTTGAGTATTGTGATATTGTGTATGTGTGCCTCCGTGGTTATAGGTGGATGAATGGTGAATCAGACTGCAAGCTGACAAGGGGGAATTTAATGCTGAACTTTTGGAGGAAATGGCCATATAGCTAAAAGTACTTTTTGTTTAGAATTGATGCAGTTTTTGTTGGTTATGTTTACTGTGAGTTGCTATGTGTTATTTTACAGCAAACATAAAGCAATGAAACTTAAATTTCCCTCATCATGTCCACATAACTACTGGCTATTTTGTTAAAATGTGGTGATTACTTTTAATACATTTTTACTTTTGCCCACATATACTGTATATATATAGATTTAGCCAACATGCTAATACCATTAATATTGTTTTAAAATAAATATCTAGGATAACTATAGGGTGAGTAGATGTGATTAGTCTTAACCACACCTTGAAACAAAAAAGCTATTTTTTGCTGTTTAGAATCCCCCAAATACTTTACTGGCCATAAACTAATAAAGCAACTTACAGTGCGCTCCTAACTGGTAACTGAATTAGACATTTTCGGTGAGATGTCCTGCCCCGAAATAGTTGTAGAAATAGTATTACTATCATCTCAAAATAGATTTTTTTTTATTTGAGTTGTTATGGGGTAAGATGTCTCCACTATCAACAGTGAATGAATAAAAGGCCTGGTTAAAAATGGCATTAGAAAAGTTATTTAAAACACCCACTGAAGAACAAGGGTCAATTGTGCAGCTATAGGCCCTGGAGCAGGCCGCAGAGGACACTGGGATCTGCCCTCTCATTGGTCAGTGACACAAAAAGGGGCAGTCCAATGAATTAGTGATAGTCACTAAAGGCAGATATCCTGCAGTGATCAAACCCTGGGTGATCTGACAGTGCAGTGTTTGAAGTGATTATCATGCTACGCAACATAAAGGCTTACCCCCAGCTTTGGGCCTAATTAGTTCATTTAGTCGACCTTTATAAGACACTGGTAGGTCACTGCAGAGGATAGTCAGTTACTCAGAAGACATAGAGGTAGCAGCACTTGCAGATTGGATCCTAAAGTCGCTGCTACAAACAAACAAACCAACCTGAAGATTACTGCGTTTCTGAGAATGCCACACTTAACTGACTGCAGCTACTACACCATGAGGGACGCAACCAGAGCTTCAAATGTAAGAGCGTTTAACATGGCTTTATTTGTGGTAAAATGTTTTTTATGGTCAACAATTTGTAAGATAACTTTTACATTGGAAGGAGTTTTTTTTATTCTAAAATAATTTCTATATGGCATTATCAGTATACAGGCTTTTACATTTTCCGTTACGGGCTGTCAGTACGCAGATTACCAGTAATAATGACTACTCTTGCCTATGATATCATTTTATCACCACAAAACAGTTGTGACCCACTCCCATCTCAAAACCTCAAATCTTATCTTGTAGCGTAACTCAAAGATGTTGTATTTGCAGGTACAGAGCCACCTGGAGAGCTCCAAGTTCCATCTCCACCAGAGCCAGTCTCAGCAGGTGAAGCAGTACCTGACACTAGGCTCAAAATTGGCCTCTACAGCCGCACAGGCCCACAGCATGCCTCACCCGCACACTCCGGGCCAGCCCATGGCCACTGTCCCCATCATGAGAAACGGACACATGGCTTCGGTCAGCGACGGCAGCAACCCCAACAGCCCTGTAACACTGTTGACTATGGCCACACCAGACAGTGAGGTGAGTTTCTGATATTACACTTCTCTGTGTGAAAGTACAGCCAGTTCAACTAAGTCAAAATGTTCCTTTAGTGGCTGGAAAGAAGCAAAATAGAAACTTTGTGAACCACTAACTGACTCATCGTTTTTGTTTCGCAATGTCTTGGTTAAACTGTCATGTAGCTTGTCTAGCTTTGAGCTTTGTCTAAATTCTTCAAAATTGTTTGCTTCAATGTAAAATCATGGCTGTTACTCTGTTTACACTCTTCTCTTACATTGTTCACAAATCTGATTAATTTTTAATGTCAACAATACCATCATGACTAATCAATGACAACAAAGTGACGCCATGATGATGAATTCTATCTTTCTCTATTGTGCTCATCAATAACTTCATACAGTCTCTGATGAGAAGACCCATTTTGAAGGCTTTGATAAGAAATGCATGATTTCGCACCAAAGCTTCTTATACATAGCAATGGAAAGCTAGTTATTTGATTAGCTTGTAACAGCCCCTCCCCTTTTCTTCTGGTGTATATTTTGAATGTACTATGAGTTTTCCAAAAGATCAAACTACTTGGACAGTATTGAAATCTCTGACTGTCCATAAACACACTGAAAATCACTGTTTTCTTTTAGTTTGCAATGGATGAAGTTATTGATGACCTAATTAGTCTTGAATCTGGGTTCAATGATGGGGGCTTGGATTGTATGGAGCCTAACATCACAATGCAAAACAATGTAAGTATAAATCACATTAACTCTAGCTTTGCCACTGACAAATATATTTCCTTCTGCAGTGAACACTGATTTTTGTCCCCACTAACAACTTGCCTATGTAAACATGTATGTGCAGCTTGACTAGCTTGGGAACAAGGGGACCTGTTTTAGCAAGAGGTCAGCTTAAGTCCAGAGACAAGTCAAAGTTCATTAAGGCTTAGCAGCATTTCTCACATTACTCAAGAAGATCAACAATGAAGATTAAGTTAAAAAACGTTTTGTGACAAGGTGATGTGCGAAGTTAGTTGCACCTTATTTTTTTTAATTTTTCCGATGGAGACCTCAACAAGAATTGTATTTGACAAAAGAATGCAGCCAAAAACAGAAAGTCATTGTGAGGTATAGCAGCGTAGCCTGAACATGCTAACAGACACATTGACAACACACAACAATACTATGACAGTTAAGGTATGAGTGGGCGGGAGGAAGCAGGCGTACAATGTTGTAAATGAGGGCATACAAGACAGGCTGAGATGCTCTGTGTATAGTTAGTGAGCCACTGGATTAGGCTTGTGCATGCACTCCCTATGGGCTTGTTCAGAAATTATTGTGGATAAGTGGATCGATTCATCACAATTAGTCATACAGTGCAATTCACCGTCATTTTGCCTTGTCAACACATCCAGGAACATAGACATGGGGGGATAGAAGCGGTTTTACAATAGTAGGAGTTGTAGGGAAATAGTTGCTATCTATTTGATAAGCACTTGTGTCCCATCCTCCTCCATCTTTGGCTATATAATGAGAAAAAAATGCACATTGCAAACCACAGCAAATATCTGAAACGTCTGCGGTTTTTTTTCCTGTTTTGTTTCTTCTCTTCAACATTTTTCCCCCATCTCTTAGCTTGACATTGAGTCTTATCGCCACTATTCATAGTTAGATTAAATTGGCTTTGCGCATCTTGGTTGGAATCTGTGGTGGCTTCTTTCGCTAACATGTTCCCATAAATACACAAATGCGAATTAGACACACACGCATGTCAGCACGCTATATCTCGTATGCCCTACCAGTCTGTGAAAAGGCGTCATTATCACAGCACTGGTGCAGACAAGATGGAGGGCCATAGGAAAACAGTTTTGTCTCTGTTCAAGCAGTTGACCCAGCTAGCCTTTTCATCTAATGGCTTACTATTTTCAACACAAAGATATCTCTGTTTTGGGTGGACTTCTAAGTGAAAGGGTTTCCAAAATGCTGGCATTAACAGATCAAGGCCAGCTCTAAACCAAAAGTTCAGAGTGGATTTTCTGGGCAGGGTTGAAGGTCAGACTTATATGAGCTCAAAGCCTATTTCAGCTCAAACCTGGTTACGTTTTTGTTTAATAATTGTAATGCAAAATAGTATTACCAAACATGCAACTTTGTTTTCTGTGCCCTGCTGTGGGGTACAATAGTGACCTGAGGGCTGACAACCCTTCTTCCTAGGCTTCTGATAACTTTGCATCCTTTCCTTGCTGTTACTTTAAACCCCACTGGCAGACAACAATAGGTTCACAGCAGCCAAAAACAAGCATTTGTTTTGAGACTGGAAATGACTGATGACTGACCCTGTCCTGTCTGGTGTCTTCTTCTTCTCTTCAGGTGTCCCTCAGTAGCAGCATGCTGGACGTCTATGGGGCTGAACAAGGTATGAACGCCCCTAATGGTGGAATGAGTCCCACATCTAACCCCACAAAGCTCACAGTTAAAAGGGAATACACAGGTACGAACATATACCTGAGCATTGACCTAAAGATACTAACTATCATACACTCAACACAGTTTACATTAACATGCTTCACAGACACAAACTGCGTTTTAGTTCAATCAGTGAGAAATGTATAACGCTTATGGCCCATAGCTGCTGGCATAGGCTCAAGTCATTCAACAAAGCATTGAACTTTTTGGGGGTAAAAATTTGTCACTTCTTTTCTGATTAATTAAACCTATGAAATGTAGCCCTTTTGAGTGAGTGCTTGTTTTTGAATTGTTGCATGAGTTGGTATGGTATGCTGATCTATTCTTAGCAGACTTTTGTAAAGTCTCAAAAAAGCAGACATTTCTTATTAATGTCATGCATCAAGCAAGAAGCCTAATTGATTTAGGAAATAGAAAAAGAAGCCAGAAGAACCCTTCACTCTCAAGGGGCAAATAAGTGAATTGGCATGTGTTTTGTTTGAGTGTGGGGTGCGGAGGACAATGGGCTGTTACACAGATGAAGAAATTGTTCTGATTGAATCAACACAGACAAATTGGGAAATCCAATCTCAGGTCCCAATTATGTAATTTGGAAGAATGTGAATACAAATTTGGCCACAGTCGCATTTTTGTCTCACTCACGTCAATTAACTAAACTGTCTAAATTAAAATGAGTAGCTTTAAAGTAGAAGCATTTTTTACACAAGCCTTTTTCAGTTTTGTGAAAATAAAGGTCAACTTTTGTCTGTGGTACCAGCATGGCCTCTGACCTTTGCACTCAACCCCCTCAAAACAACTTTATGTCTTCCGACTAGACTTTTTTAAGGCTATCTTGTTCATTCAGTTTCCAAATTAACATGCATTGCTAATCAATTTGTTCCTTTTTGTGATTTATTTTTCTACAGAACATGACACAAGAGTAATGGCCAAAGAAAGGCAGAAGAAAGACAACCATAACTTGAGTAAGTGTCTTTTAAATCACAGTTGAGCGGTGCAAAACTAGTTATATTTAGCCTTTTTTGTACAATGATCTTACTGTTATTACTTGGTCTTTTTGCAGTTGAAAGAAGGCGACGATACAACATCAACTACAGGATTAAAGAACTGGGAACGCTCATACCAAAGTCCAATGACCCGTAAGTTTAAATTTCACTTTATGCCAAATGCAAACGCTGGTCTTGAGTAAAGTGTATTAAATTCAAAGCACAAAGACACTCTAAAAACCACATTCATTGAATTCAAATGAGCACTCAGTCATATTTCAAGGGTGCACTTGAACTACTCATTGTCATCTCCCTTCCATCCTCTCACTGCAAGTTCAGCTCAAAGCATGAATGATGAGCAAAAAAGGGTCAAATGCAAAGGAGCAGGCCACGCCGTTTTGAATCAAAGTTAGGAGCACAATCGGAACATACTAAAGGCCGCATATTGCACTGAATAGAAATCTTCTAGCCTTCTTTTTTAGTATTGAACTTTGCTTCAAATTTGAAATGGGGGGTTATAGCGTTGTCGTCGTGTCATTAACAGGGGATAAAGTAGATTATTAGCGCTGATCGGACCAGCGTCTCAAATCGTGCGGAAAGGGACATTTTTACCACGGCTAGCCTTTTCCGTTTGAAAGAAAAAAAGGTAATAATATCTACAAAATAATGACTTGCACTCCCGCACCTTAAGTCTCGTGCTCCTGTCTTTCCGACTTCAGCTCATTTTCCCTTCACCTATTTTTACTCAAGGATTAATTTTAGCCGAACAAGGAGGTACGGGAGAATGGACTTTGAGCATTAACTATTCTATTAAAATTCCCATTCTGTGTCCCCATGTAATGTCCAAAGGATGAATAATTGCCCCCCACGCAAATCGCCATTTTCTATTCATATCATAAAAAGCTCTGTGTTAAAAGTTTTTCCCCTCTCTTCCAAAGCTGAGAAGGATATTCTGAGGTGGTGTGTAAAAGGTTATCTGTAACATTTTGTCCTTTTTTTGCAGAGACATGCGCTGGAACAAAGGCACCATCCTCAAGGCCTCTGTGGAGTACATAAGGTGGCTACAGAAAGAGCAGCAGCATGCACGTGAACTGGAGGGCAGGCAGAAGAAGCTGGAGCAAGCTAATCGGAGGCTACTTTTAAGAATTCAGGTATTTACCATGACAGTCAATAGTGAATCCATTTACAGTACTATGCAAATGTTTAGACAAAGTTTGTAAACATGCTGTCAGCTAAATACGGTAGCTTTCAGTAATATGCATTTTAGCTTCTTCTCATCAATTTTCAAAGTCAAGTCAAGTCATTCATTAATAGTTGTAGGTTGCTCACATCTTTATGTCATTGCTATCTCAAGAAACACATTCCATCAGCACACTCCAGGCCTGACACACACTCCGTCAACCTTCTTGTCACTGTCATGCGCTAATTTCCAACACTAAACCTTTACGACCCAGCAACGTAAACTCATTTCCACCTCCAAAGCTTTTTACTGCCCCGAAACCTAATCAAGGACTACCCCCCACTGCTGTTTACATGACACAGGCACCCTCCCTCTCCTACCTTCTCCGAGTGCAGTGCTAATTACCTGTTGAATACTAAAAGTGTGCCGCCCCCCACTACTCCCCCTGCACCCCTCATCCCATCCCCACACAGGTCAGAAGTAGATGATGAGCCCTATTAGAAGAGTTACACTTAATGACGCAATGGCTTAATGACGCATGCCTTCACATAGACGTGTGAAGTTTACAGGCAAGATTTGTAATTAGATTGTAACCACACTTAATGGATGACACAGAAGTTATACAAAGGCTTGGCTGAACTGTATTCTGATGTGTTTCAATGAGATTAGCGGTGAGCATTTTAAAAACAATGCAAGGGAGTTTACATAACCTCCCATAGTCTGCATTATGAGTTTATTTAATCTTGTGGTTAAATATTCAGCATATTCATTTTCGAGATTGTGTTTTTAAAAAAAGCATGTGTAATTAGTAGCCCATAAAATTCCCCGTCTAGTTTTCATTTTTCATTTCTGCAAAAATCCAAAATGGTGTTTATGCATCAATGAAGCACAACATCCAAATCAGCAATTGTTAGCTTAACAAAACCCAAAATAAAAACTTTCCATGGCTGTTTACTTCTACTTTTGATACACCACACAATCTTTATGTAACCTAATGCACATAAAAACGACTGTATTGTAAGTATGCATTCTAAACCTTTCTTGTTTTTCTAGGAGCTTGAGATCCAGGCTAGAGCACATGGTCTCCCCAACATGGCCGTACCCCTGGGTTCGGTGGAGCTCTCGTCACACCTCCTCAAACAACAACAGCAGCAGCAACAGTTGTCCCCTCCATCTCAGCAGACCCCTCAGCAGCCCCCTCTGTACCAGGAGGACCCCAACAGTGACTACATCCAGAGATTAGCCGTAGTGGCCAGCGTCCCAACCATCCCCACCACAGTCGGGGCGCCCCAGGACCACATGACCAACGCCGACGGCTGTACAACCTTCTCCGACCCCCTGTCCCATTTCACAGACTTCTTCAGTTCCACACTCAAAGAGGAACACAGGCTGGACGACATCCTCATGGACGACCCCCTGTCCCCGTTTGGGACCGACCCACTCCTGTCGGCCGGATCGCCAGGTGCGGTGTCCAATCACAGCAGCAGGAGAAGCAGCTTTAGCTCGGGTGAAGGAGATGAGCTGTAGTGGCCTTATTTTTACATATAGAGAACCAAAGATGGGGAACTTAACAGACAATATGGTGCCTCCCAAATGGACAAAAAAGAGACTCATTGGAAAAAGGGAGACAATCATGGGCCTTAAAATGATGACCTTGTATATATTATTTTTATTTTTATTTGAAACACTGGGTAGTCGTATACACTGTAATATATGTAAATAGTCACTGGAACCCTATCGCCTCTGTGCTTTTTCACTTTCTCAATAGTGTCTTACCAGCTAAACAAATGCAGCACCTATGTGCCTTATTTTTTTAAAAACCTGTCTCTGGCTTATTTTCTATAATGTCTTAACATATGTCCACTTGTATGTTTTTTATATTTATGTATGTATTATTAACCCACACTATCATAAAATATATATATTATTATTTCTATTGTGTTCTAACACCTTTTTATTATTAATGGGGGTGGAAAAATGTAATAAACCCCTCTTTTCATATAAGTTACTTTTTGTTTTCATGTAATTTCACCAAAATCTTTAGTATACACCACACCACTAGGGGGCACCCAACCATACTTAACTGTTAACTTGTTCTCAACTGGACACTTATTTCTTGTCCAACATGGCTCCACAGATTGAGTCATGGTATGAATTAGAGCAGAATTTTGTTAGTAAGCTCTAGATTCTTACATAAATTATGTAATCCAGAAATCTGTATCAACATGTTTGTGACAAGAGTAACATTTTCCCCATTCATTTTTCCAAGAGAACAAACTAAAATGCTATACAAGGTTTCTAAATGCAAAAATGACTTGGATGGACATTTGATTGTCACTGCCAGACCAAACCTGACCTTAAAGACACTACAGAGTGACGACAGAGCTGCTTGAGTGTCAGTTGAAAGGTTGTCTGAAGAGAGAAATTGGATTGTAAAGACAAGTAGAGGAAGGGTAATAATGCACTAAATATGAAGTGATGAGATCTTGAGAACAAGGGAGGCATGAGGAAAGTTTACTTCATCAATGTGTTTTTATAACTTTATATGGTCATACACAGAATTGTTGTCCCGTTGTATTTCTGACTTACTGTTGGATTAGACCTGGTTTAGACCTGGTTTAGTCTTGGTGTATTCCTAATTTGATCCTGAATTAGACTAGGACCGCAAAATATAGCTTCTCTCTTGATAATGGTCTCAACATTACATCAAACATACTAGAAAAATACAGTCCTTTGGGCCTCTGTTATTCATACAGCCAAAAAGTTTAGATGTAGAAGTTTTCTGAGACACCAACACACTTCTCTATTTGTATATGATATTGAATGATTTAGCAGACGATCAATCAACAAGCCCTAGTCTCATTATGAAGTCATGCATTAATTATACAACAAACAGAGCAATAGACAGAATCACATCAACACACCTCCCAAATGGGTTTCTCTTCAAAGCAATCCTGAGTTAATGTTTGAGCCTGACTTATTAGTGCCTGTGTTTCGGTGTAATGCAATTGAATCATCTCTCCTCTTTAGCTGCAAATAAGGCTGACAAATCAATGCTCATGGAATATAGCCTCCTCCAGCTACAAAGTGAGTGATGTTTAAGTAATTGGCTAAAGTTATTATGGAAGGTAAATATAGATTTCCATTATGCTGAAAAACACGAAGAAATAAAGTATTTGAAGAGTGAGTGTAATTAAATTGCAAACATTTCAGTAGTCTAATTTTTGTAGTTT
>JAVQJW010406350.1:0-15288 GCA_036025195.1 Hypseleotris klunzingeri
TAGTTTTGTTCTTATTTTGTGACATACACCATAATCCCAAAGAAATCAAATTTTAAACCTACATTAATATGAAACTCCAACAATGTCACTTAAAGCATGACTATTAAAACCTCTTACTATATTACCAACAATTTCCTAGTGTTAGCCATGTCGCTCAAGCTGCTAATGGTAATAACAGTGATCAAAACATTGCCACTAATGCTGCTATTAGTGGTGATCACGCTAATGAGGACGCTACCTGGGAGGCTGTTTGCTTAAGCTGTTTTCCTGGCTTGCCCTTTGGGACCAGAGGAAGAGGCCCGATATCCTGTTGCAGAGGTCCCCCGATAGTCCCTGGGCTGTCCTGACTGGCCTTCTCCAATGGCGGCTAACTGCTAATACACACGCTAATTATAAACAGGGGGAATGAGGTAACTGCTGGTGATCCTCTGGAGGCTTAAAAATGCACCCTGACTGGTCTCCCTTAATGCTGCAACCCAGCGCCCTCTTCCTCCCTGGAGGACTATGGTTTACAGCAACGGCACTTTCTAAACAGTTATTTTTCAGTCTTATTGCAGCACTGAAGACACACAAGGGTGAACAAGTAGGAAGGAAATGTGCATCTTGTTATTCTTGCTAGCTTCCCAGCCTCTCTGGGCGGCAATTAAAACCTGAAATATTACGCTGCAAATTGGACACCTTAATGATCAATGTGGTGGCATGGACACAAAAAGAGACAGGCTCTGGCTTGTTGATATAAGCTATTTATATGCAACATTTTATTCCTCCATTTACAAAAATGTGAAACAGCAAAAAAGGTGGAAGATTACAGCGTTGTGGGAGTTCCTTTGTGATGCTAAATCCGATTCCTAATCTGCCAGTATTGATTGGCCATCACAAGCATGCATTTACAAAATAGAGGATTTCAGAAGAGTCGGGAATTGGGATGAAGGCAATGCAATACAAGGTTATCCCAAATGGCCGACATTGGATAAAACCATACCCTGATTCACAGTCTGCAGAAAATAGAACTGAAACCCAAGGATAAAGCTGAGCTTCTTCCCATAAGCACAAGAAGGAACATAACTGCCTGAGCCAGTGCTGGGAAAAAAGAAATGGGAAAAAAGAAATGGAAAAAAAAACAATAAAATAGGAGAATGGTTTAAAAAACAAGAGCCCTCCTGCCTCCATTTTGGCTTGGATATCTGGCAGTTGCCCTTTAAGAGTGAGAGCCCAATTGGAGAAAGGGAGCCCAATCCCCAGTCTGGTCATTAAAAGCACTTTTCGAGAATGGCATCCATCTGCTGCTACCCTCATTACTGCTGTGAGTGATGGTGGTAATGCTACTAAATACGGTACTGGCGAATTGTCACTGTGACCCTTGACACAGGAAGTGGACACAAGCCTCCTAATGATGGCAGGAGTGTGGACAGAAGTGAGCCAAGGGTGTTCGGCGTTGGCCCGAATTGCAGGTGCGGACTGTTCAGGCTACATCATTAAGCCTATAAATGATTTGTTCTTTTAGTGACGTGGCATGCTTATTTGTACTCCTGGGTTGATTGTGCAGCTACTATTAAACACTACAGATAAACAGAAAAGAAACAATGTAAAAATGGCCAAATTGGCCTAATACATATTGACATATTAAACATTTTTTTAAATAATTTCAGAGTTGCTCATCACATCAGTCAACATTGGATCTCTTCCATGCGCTCCACCCCATCTAATTCTTTCCTTTGCCTGCATTATAATGGAATTAAGGAAAAAAGTCAGATGTGTGAAAATGAGTAATAAAGCGTTGATAAAGAACTAAGCCGTGACTCAGCAAACGGCACATTCACCGGGAATAAAAGACTTCTTCACAGTCGCCATCTTGATTTCACATCCAGACCTTTAACTTGGACTTATCTTTTTATCACAACAGTGTAAATCTCTCTGAAATATTTTTTCCTGCTCATAAACCGGCATCTCCAAATTGGTGGTTCTACCAAAAGCATGGCTGCTCTTGTTCCTTTTTTATTAATTACCTGCCTACCGAGCAAACCACCGATCATTGTTTACCATAACTAACAACTTCTGTGCCTGGCTATAAATCTGATAATGCAAATGCTAAGATACTGTAAATTATATTAAAATGGACATATGCATGCCTAAATGTATTAATCATCACACTGAAACATATTGTGCCAGGGGTTTACCTGCAAGAGGGGGAATATAAAACAATACAGTATGGACTAATGAGCTCATTCTCAATGCTGTCCCATCCATCTACCATGTACAACCAACTCGTCATTTTCACAATTTCTCCTGGTGCATCTCACTTCACCACCTCCATTCTTGTTTTCTTACTTATTTCCTGTTTTCAGCGTCTCTCCCCCAGGCATATCCCAGGGAGCCTGACTGATCCGGCAGCTCTTTGTTTGGAGTGTGGTTGATAGGGCATGCGGGCTCCTTATGGCACATACACACAAGGCGAAAAGGAGGCATACGAGGTGAACAGACATACAAGCTAGGCGATCCACACTGTATAAAGGCCCGCTTGGACAGAGGAAGTTGACAATGCCAGAGGACGGACTAGTGCATGTTAGCGCCCAGTAGGTGGTGACTTTTTACCCATTGTTTGGGTGACACGAGCGCAGTCAGAGCACTTTGGCATATTCTACCCTGAAGCGATACAAACAAGGTTCCAACCCGCAGACCCCGCAGTGAAGCAGATCTATTGTGTAGCCCTCAGAGAAAGAATGTAGACAGAATGGGGAAGATGATTTATATAGTACATAGCACTGTGCAATACTAACATACTGCATATGTGCTTATGTATAAGCATTGTAAAAGTACATTGTTAGTAGTGCTTAGGCAGTTCAAACCTGGTCACTTCTCTCCAGGTAATGGTCATGGAGGATCACTGGTACCTATCCTAGCAACTAAGGGCCTTTGGATGAAGTATACTGGGGCTGATCTATTATGTAGCCATCAAAGGCAAACATAAATGATCATTTATATATAATAAAGAATAAGAAAGATGATTAACAGAGAATGTAATACAAACATTAATGTGCCCCAATATGAATGTTTGTATTGCAGTGCATAGAGGGACTTGTTATGGATAAGTGACCAATTGCATTTGAATAACATACGCAAGTAATAGCATTACTAAGAATGAATTTATCTTCAAAAGAATGGCTTAATGAACAGTAATTTTGAGTTGTTTTTGGATGGATGATGCATTCCTTCTTGAGAACTCACCTAACGTAACCTGCTACATCAACTAAAATGCACAAAATGAGATTTGAAGTAGAATACATCCAGTATAGTGGTCATGTAGCTAAGGAACCACCAACACATCCACAGCAGCACACACTTGTTCCGCATGACAGGTACACAATAAAAAGGCCACTTTAATCCCATAAAAGGCGTCTTTGTGGTATATGATGCCTTGGTACCACGGTCTGCTCCGCTCGGCTGGTAATTATCACTGTCTGCCGTGGAGAGTGAGACTGTAATGCTTCATTACAAAGTACGGCAAGCGCTAAGGACACAAAGTAGGAGAGGAGACCAGGAGGAAAAGTAGGCGATGAAGAGGTATCATTACTGGCCCATTTGTCTAAACTACAGGGTTGGGGAAGTAGTGCTAGAAATAAGGAAGGAAGTGCAAGGGGTACTATAAAAGAAAAGAAACTCAGCTGGGATTTTAACCTGTCAGAAAGGACCATTTGGCTATTGCAAAACCCAGACAAGGAGAAAAATGTAGTCCACTCTTCCAGTTCAATTTCATTATTCCACCTTTAATTACTTGCCCAATTTGGACTATTGCATGCCTTGATTAAAATGGACACTATTTAATAACCCTGGCACCTGCAAAAAGAACGCACCTTGAAGATGGAATAATTAAAGCGGGCCCCAGATAAGATTCATATCGCTTCCCCCTCAAACTCGCTCTGTGCAAATTGGATATGCGCTAAAGAGAGTGAGTTGGTTATGTGGAAGAGCAACAATGGGGCTCTTCTACATAACCAAATCTCTGAATAAATGAGTGAGTGAAGGTTTTGACAGACAGCTAGAAAAGACAGCTGGGAGACAATCTGGAAAAAAATGGCTGCTAAAAATGTCTTCTTTGAGTTGAGTCTGCATGTCCACCTCTTGTCACTGGCTACTGGCTACTTCAGACTCCAGTGGCATGCAGTGAATGGATATGAATATGATAGTGAAAGATTGTCTCTGATTTAGTGGTGTGTGTGTGTGACTGGTCATTGTCCATAGATACAGGCATAACTAGTTAACTGGCCATTTTGAGAATACAACTTCTAAAGTCCATAGGACAACTGTCTAAACAGCTATTCTCCAGGGTGAACACCACCAAAGGCCCATAGTGGCTGGGATAGGCTACCATCACCCACAGTGCAGTCAGTGTAAAAATAAGTATTAAAGGATGAACAAAAAATGAATGGTGGAAGCGGGGAGCAGGTGCTGATTGCATATTAATACAACCTGTCTAAGACATGGGAAGTTCCCATGTTTAACACCACTGAATGTTGAAAAGTGTCTCTAATGTAGTGAAGGGCGGCAGGATATGGGGGGGTTAGTCGGGTTCACATTGTGTGCCCAGTAGTGTCCCTGGGGAGAGGCTATTTAAAGAATAGGATGTAGCTAGTCTCGGTAAGAAATGAGGAGCTAGAAGTGGGCCAGGACATTTCAGTGTCCTCCACATGTGCATGCTCTAATGTGCAAATAGCATGGAGTGCACTCCTTAGTTTGAAAGGCTTTTTCCATTTCCAAGTAACTGGTAATATCCATACATTGGTTTAATCATTACAAGTAGATGTAGAGTTATCAAGCCAAAAGCTAACAAATGTAGGAGTAGGCACTTTGTGTTTTTGCATTAATTTCTAAACTTCAGTAAATAGCATAGCAGTGAAAACAAGTGCATTTAAGCTAAGCTAAAGCACAATTTGAGGTCAGAAAATTGAGTTGTGAAAATGTTAAAGTTTGTGGTAACTGCTGTTTGTGACCATGATTAAGGAAGGCAGCCTTGCCCAGAAGTGTGTGCATCTTTGTGTCGCAGTAACAGCTCCTAACCTGTGTGCCCCAATGGTTTCACCTAGTGAGACTACCATGGCTCGTTAAGCTGGCAAAGATGATAGGGCCTGACATGTATTTACCGAAGCCTCGCAAACACACACGGACATACACAAATGGCCCAGCTTTGGCCAACAGCATCTCCTCGGGCCATTTTACAACTCTACCTCTTTACTCATTCACTTCCATTACAGCCCACCCCCACCTGAGCCGCTTTTTTCCCTTTGGTGCTTCCATTGAGGTCGCTAACGATTAGTGTCACAGCTATATATGAGGTCAAAACAAGGGATGGTGGTAGGGGTACATGGTGCCAAAGTATTTAGTGTTCCATCCAGGGCTTGAAATGAACTTTTTAGCTAACTGGCTAGTCCTTTTTAAAAGTTACAAGCCAGTTAGCGTTTTCACTAGTTTATATCGATTTGGTTGATTTTTTTTTTTAATCACATCAATATAAGGGTGTAGCTTAACATGGCACCAGGAGAGCCTCTTCAGGTGAAGTACAGTGTAAAATCTAACTGGCTATAGTGGCTATAGTGACAATAAAGGTGTTTCTAGTTTAAATCTACCAGTTTAGCTATGGCGATTGCTAATGTCAAGTCCTGGTTCCATCCTTACAGCCGAGTGAATGTATGTCAGTGTGAATACCCTGCCTAAGGCCTAAGTTTCTTTCTTATGCTTTTATACTATGATGCCGTCTTTACTTTTACTTTGTGTAAAAATGTCTTTTGATAGGGGAGAGACAGAGGAATAAAAGCACAAGTTGCGGGAAGGTCACAAAGTTCATAAAATAAATTACCATGCAACACAATGTGTGTGACAGTTCACAACAGTAGTGTCTGTGAAAATAGCTTCTTGGCCAACTTCACAACACTTCATCACATCATTAGTCCACGAGGCTCATCTTCACATAGCTGTCAGTGTGTCAAGGCATTCCTTTCAGACAAGTACTTTCACACTTAAGAGACTTACAGATAACGGCTTCTGCTGATTTTTGAAAATGCTACATGTAGCTGCTATTTTTTTTAAATACCTTTTAAATACTGAAGTACATACAATGCAAACCTTTTCTTTGGAATTACAATTTGCCCATGTACAAAAGGATGTACAGTGATACTAAGACAAACCAAATTCAACATCCATTCTCTTAGATTATACTGGGATAACAGGAAGGACATGCAGCCTTAACTTGGACAACTTCCTTACTGAGAGGCTGAAGTACTAACCACTCTTCCACTTTGCACCCCTGCCAGATAAGATATTTGTAACTTTTACTCAACATCCAGTTTAATGCAATATTCATAAGGCACGCCAACAGTCTAAAAACCTATTTAAATTGCATATGTGGTAGTTAACACAGTCTCGGAAAGCAATCAAAACGAATGAAGCCTGCAGAGACTAATGTAAAAAGATGGCTCCAAAGAGCGTGGGGAAATCACAGCATGCTACCCTGCGCTCAAGCGGATCCGCGCCGTCTAGGTCAGCACATTTGAAGTTAAAGTCGATCTTAAATGGGTCTTCAGACACCCTCAAATAAAGCCGACAGACATAGCTGACCTTTACAAACTACTGTCTACAATGAAGGGCTGTGCGCTTAAGAACCTCCCAACTCCTTCTAATTGAAACTTTTCAGAGTCAAGATAAATTCTGGGGGAAGTAAAATGAAAAGAGGTTTTTGTTTTGACTTCTCTTTTCTCAGCAAAGCCACTGCCGCCTCCCCACAACCACCTCCAACACATTTTCCAATTTTCAAAATGTGTTTATGTTGAAATCTAGGTTGCTACGAGAGCGCTACTGTGTGAGGGTGTTGTGTGGAGCTTGTGTTTCTTCTGCGTAGTGCAATTAAATTTAATGATATCATTTAATGAAATCATTTAAAGTGTGGAAGGCTTTGTGTTTCAAAAAGTGAAGCAGGCACAGGGTCAAGGGTCAGGGATAAAGGGGCAGTTGTCCTCTGTGTTGTTAGATCATTTGAAGTAGCCTTGTGTGAATTGAGGATTTTGTTGAATGTTTAACTGTACTGAGATGTAAAAAGAGTGTTAGAGGTGCCACTCACCAACTAACAAACAACTTATAAGAACACTTTGACTTCTGATCTCATTTGGATTACAAATGATTATTTTGCTCATAAACTTCACTGAGATGTTAGGGGACTTTTTGAGACAGACTGCGGCTTGGCTAGTCCCTATAAATCTCCCCCAGTGTAGGCAGTGCATGAGTTATTTGTTTATGCGTGACATGTCTTGGCTGGGAAATGTGTGTCAAGCGAGCAGGTGGAGCGGCCATCAATGAAGACAATTAAGCACCTCAGAGGCATTCAGCCAAATCTTCCCTCTGTCCCTTGTTGTGGTGTAGCCTTCCACCCGCCCTGCGCGTCCTGCCTCTTCCTGCCTGCCACTCTGACAGATGATAATTCAGTGGGAGGAAGGGGTCATGGCCTGACAGAGAAGGGCATCATCAGCTGTGATAACCATCGCCGGACACAGACAGTCAAACAACAAGTTGGCAGCTGAAAACAACAACAGACATAAAGGCAACTTTTCAAAGACACGTCGAGGCACGTCGAGGCACGTCGAGGCACGTCGAGACATGGCTTTAGCTCCGCTCTCATACTCTGATGGTGCATTAATGCTGAGCCTGGCATCTATAGTGACTGGTGTGGGTACACTGTGTGCTCTGCCTGGGGCGCGCGGCTCTGCTTACTCATCCCAACTCGACTCCCCTGTGTCTTCTCAGACCCAAATACACAGCAGGACACACACATGTATCGGTACTCAGTCGCTGTGGAGGTCAAAAGGTGTCTTAGTTTCTGCACTATGTCTCAAATGCTCACTAATTACAAGGAGTTGACGGGTATTGTCATACACTCTCTAATTGCGGGAATTTTCTAGAAGGACAAAAATACTTTCTCTGTCAGAGGAGCATCCTCAAAGGGAGGATTATGGTCCCAAACTAGAAAAAGAAAAAAAAAAAGTCTGTGTCACAAATAGGGATCGACTGTCAGCCGAGCTAATTATCCCAGCTGAAAAGAGCAAGCTTCATTTCCCGGACTTACGTCGAGAAGAATCATTTGTGGCGACCCTGTCGTCAACTTCATGAAAAGAAACATTACATTCATAATATTACCACCCCCTGCTCCCCCTCTGCTGCCATTCTTCCAACTCTCTTTAGTGTAGCTCTCATTTTGACGGCTAATTCCGGTGTTTTCATTCCACAGGCACAAGCTTAATTCCAATGCATATTAGTGTATTACAAGAGGGTATCTGCAGCAGCGGCCCACACACATCACACTGACATGTGGGATAAAATATGTAAGCTCTCACAACCCTACAGATACAGCTATAGTCTTCAGCGCCAACAGTCTGCTGAGTGATAGCTTCCACATATTAGCGCTTCCTTAATGCACTGACACTGTTAGCCCCTCATATTTAACTGCACTATAAAGGCTGTGGCTTGGCTAAGGCTAAACTGTACCTTAATTTAAGTTCAGAGGAAGTGCATTGCACCAAGGTCAAAGCCAGGGCATTCACAAGATCGATGCTAACATGATTAGTGACACTATAGCACTAAACCAGAGGCTATGCTGGCACTGGGCAAGGTGCTGGTTATGAGTGCTTTTCCCATCACACGCCACATGAAGCCAGTAAGAGACCTGTGCTGTGCAGGTTAGCGCTGAGCTGCCCATACACTATAATCCATTTAACACTGTGAACACAACGAAGAGAGAAGACATTTACTGTCAGACAGCCCTCGCTTCAGACACTATATCATCTTGCTTCACACGCTAGCCTCTATGAAATCTAAACAGCTACACTAGTGGACTGTTTATCTTCTAACCTCCACCTTATAATTAGATTTGATTCTAAATGCCATACCTTTTAGACAACCCATACATCAAATCTATTTAAAGAAGGTAGCTTGTAAAAGGATTTTACAAAATGTACACCATATTAATGTGTATAGTATGCTTATTTGAGACACATACTTACGTAGATTGGTTCCCTCTATGTAAGTAATGGTCTATAGGCAATGTTGTCCCTAGGGCTCGGTTTATTTTATGTTGGAATAAATACAATCAAAAATGTAATTTGTGCTTGCATATAGTAGTTTATAAATTGCATCAGCCTATGAAAATTAATATAAAATAATTCTCAGCACATAATATTGTGCGCCCCAAATAGTGAAACAACATGGTTAATCTGTCACTCATGTTGGAGCCAACTATGGACATTGTATGGCATCTGAGGTTAGAGCCCTCTTTAAAACAAGTTGACATTTTCACATTCAGGTTTGAATGCTGCTTGTGTCATACAATAAAGTTAACCCAATGTGAAGGAAGGAACAGTATTGTAGAAAAGGTGGCGTTTAGCATTGAGACAGACTATTTCCCACCTTAGTTGCTGGTTTATTCACACTAGACATGATACAAACACCTCTCCTAACCCCATGGCAAGCTCCCAGATCAAACGTCTATTATTAGAGAAAGGCCCGCCCGCTGCTGACTGTATAAGTTGCATTTGCAGTGGTCTCTAGGTAAACTTTAACAATTCATGTTTTTGAATTAATGTAATGTACTGTACAAAAGCCTCCCCAAATACATTTAACAAATCAAAACTAACCAATCATCTGCTGGTTTACCTGACCCACCGTTTTGGTGCTACTGGCCCACAGTCTCCACTAGAAAAACTAAGAAATTTAAGTTTTCTGCCAGTTGTTGGGCTTTGTGTGAAACCAACCCTGTGAAATTGAAAACTGCTGGAAAATCAATACTATTTTTCAATTAATCAAGTCTACAAATTAATTCAGTGCAGCAAAGACAGGCGGAATGGAATTTCATCAGCAGTAATGGCTTCATAAACATAAAACTAATCAGCGCTGGCTCAAAGTTAGAACAGAAGGACTTCAAATCCAACTCATTTGTTACTGGCATATTTCTGTATTCTTTTGAACACTGCTGTTTGCAGCCAATCCAGTACCGCCTGCTATCACATGCACACATGCAAATCTCTATAAGACTAATAACCTGAAACTTTTCCTCACCGCCAAAACATCTGACGGCAACATAACACACAACTCGCAGACATCGGCGGAGTTATGAGTCTATTATTAGCACCCCCACCCCCCCTCCCCTTAGAGACAGCACTGTCAACACAGATGACTGGCTTCTAATTGGATACGGAGGAGAGCGTGTCCGTGTTGCACATGCTGTGAACGTCCATCCAGTGGTGAGCAGCAAATTCTCAATTAAATAAAATCCCAAAATACCCAAAATAACATTTCTTGGAGAGATGGCACACTGATTACGCTAGAGATTTTGCATGAACAAGATTATTACAAAAAGATGAAAACATTGGAAAGAGTGGGGGGGGGCTGGTCAGAATGATAAGAGAGAGGCAGTGAAGCTAGGGGAACAAAGAAGTTACATTTTCTTGAGTGACTTTTTAAATAAATTGAGAATGTACAATACTTTGGTTAGTGGTTTGATCATCCAATCAGTTCTATTCTTTCTTTGGCAAGACATTTCATAGACCTTGGCCAAATGTACAATGACTATATTAGTGTGGTAGTCGGAGAGCGTGCAGGTGTACACATTCTATATAAATTGTTTACTCTTTCTTAAGTAATTATTTGGATGAGTACTTTTCTTCTACTTGAATTGTGTTATTTCAAACTATCAATAGGCTACTCATAGGTACAGTTTTGAGCTACTCTCTTTCCTTTCTCTCAGCATCTCAAACATTTGCCACTATATTTTAACCTTTTATATCAGTCTTTACTGGCTGTGTGAAAAACATGCAAACATCCAGAGAAACTTGAATAAAGTGCCAGAGAGAGCCTATATATGCGTGCATATTTACCCTGTACACATATATATAGTCACAAAGCGTGACAGCTGTGAAAACACAGCCTCTATGCTGTATCAGAAGAAACTCCAGAAGGAAATATGGTGCAATTTTTTCCAGCTCTGTGCCTGTCAGGGTTGAGTAAAGACCGCGCTGTCTACCGGACCTTTGCAGTCGGCACAAACACAAACACATCACGCTGGCTAATCCAAAACCATGGAGTCGCCGAGTGGCTGCTGAGCATTTGCTTTTTGCCTGATTTCAAGCAACTCTCAGATATTTTTTTTCTCAACATGTGTTGTCTATCTCTCTTTTTTTTCTGGAGGAATGTTGAGGATATGCCTTTTTTATTTTATTGCTATATATGCTGTAATAGAGAAAGTATTTTATCCAACTTTCTCAAATGAAAAAGTATTGTATATGCATAATAAGCGTATGTTTGTATAGTCCTGTGGTATGTTTTGTAAGCAAATATTAAGAAATTCAGTATTAGCAAGACATTATGCCTGCATGGCCTTTTTGTTACTCTGGATCTTCTTTAGTACTCATAATTTTATAGAATCTTAGCACAGTGATATAAGCCTCAAGTTAGTTACTATTTTAGTTTAGATCCACAAACCTAGACTAAACCTAGACTAAAGGCAAAGTCTGGTCACATGGCTGGATTCCTCTAAATACCTACCTAACTGAAAACAAACAGAATGCATACTGTTGAAAGGCAGTGCCTAAAACATTTGCAAAGTACTGAATGTCAATTTCTTTATCACAAAATGGTGGGAAAACAAATCCTCCACAAAGTGCAATTTGTTTATAGTCTTTAATCTTCATCTAAAGATAAGTCATGATTTTCTTTTTAAGGATGCATCCCCAAAAGTGTGCCAGGCCTAGCTTTTCATTAGTGGAAGTGCCCTCTGGATCCTTCTTATGTCCTTTTGGTTTCTGTTTATTATTTTTGCCCCAGATTAAACCAATGCAATCTTGTGACACATAAACCCAGCTATAAGATTTTTTCACTCTAAAAGAACGGTTGTGCCTGGCTTGCGTAACGCCTTGAACAATGGCATCTCCTCAACTCCCACATTAGTGCTCTATGTCTTCCTGCTATCATCACCTTTGCCAGGGGATAAACTCTTTAGCTTGGAGGCTTTCTTGACAAAGCTTGCATCCACAAAAAGCAGCTCAACCTCTATTCTTCTTTCAGTGCTCTGCAAAAAAGCTGTTATATATATGTCTTTTAAAAGCATTCTTTACGTACTTTCACTTTTCAAACAATTTGTCCTCAGTAAGAGTTCAGCAAACATGTGTCTATAGTTTTAAGTCTGGGATTACGCCATGTATGCATTGAGGCGGATTAAGTCTTAATGAGAGGTCACGACAGCGTACTTTTGGAATTGGTCAGCCGGTCTAAGCCAAAGATAATGCGCCAAAGAAGGATATGAAATAAGTGAAAAGCATGGGTAGTAATAATAATAATTCAGCAAGGATGAAAGCAGAAAAGCACAAACAATCAAGAAATGCCTGGGATATGCACTTTTTGCCCCGAAACCATCTGTTCTGGCTGCTGCTAATCCACAGTTGCTTTTGATTAAGATTAAACCTTGCCGAGGTATTAAAGGGGTGTAGCCTCATTTTGGGAGCATAAAGAAAAAAAGATTTGATTGGCGATTTAGTGGATTGGGGAACAAGGTGAGATGTGTGTATTTATGTGGCTGTTGATGCTTCTAAGTGCTTTTTGTGTGTCCTTGTGCTGTCGGCAGAAGGCTCAGGGATTAAGATGATTTATGCTGGCCTGCCATGACATAAGATCGGCATCGTGTGGGGTGATGGAACCATCATTCATCCCTCTATTCCTTTACCCCGCGACTGTCAGTAAAATTATAAGTCATAACCAGGGTTGGCCTATGCGTCTATTTTTTTCCATAAAAATAAATCCAACATGGCGAGGGCTCAAGAATGTTTTGGTATTACATATGGCTACTAATTTTGGACAGGCTGGACACAACACAGCTCTACCCAAAGAATGGTTGAGAATCATAGCAGCTATAACTGGTTAATGACGAGAAGTTGTTTCCCGCACGCAATGTGTGAACCCAATCTGTCACTTCCAACGGAATTTCAAATTCAAGTGTACATAGTGCGTGGGAGGCAGGCAAACACTCTGTATGTGCAATGTTATACCATACACCATAGAAAGAGTTATTAACATACTGCAGCCATGTAACCCATAGACACTTTTAGCTGAATTTATTTTCTCCAATATTAGTCATGATGGTATCTGTTGGATTAATAATGGCGATTATAAATAATGGGTGGTATGAGTTTGTCACGATTCTATCAGGTATGTATACGCTTTGCTTTGAAAAGTGAGGTAGGGCAGGTAATCCACTATTTGGTTTGGCGGCTTGAATAATTCTCCAACAAGTGCTTAATGCCGTTGTGTCCCTGGGCAAGACGTTACACCCACCTGGCCTATTATGCATGGGATGTGTGATTTATGTGCCAGATTGACTTGAGTCTGCCTCTGGGCTGCTGTGGCAACAAAAATAGTTTACCACCTTCAGTGTGAGTTTGTGGTGTAAATTTGATATCTTAAAAACACTAAAACGTATTGCTTGCAAGTTGTTTAATTGTACAACAAAGAACAACAATGACACGTATTCTAATTCAAGCATAGTGTGAGTATCAAATTCATGTAAACAAACTAATTCTAACACTAGTCCTGGGTGATCCTACCATTTCCCAGGTGTGTTTTTCACCCCCCCGGCCACAACACACGCCGCTCACTACATTCCTCTGTCCATTGTGAAGTGATTAGTGTATTATGAAGGCTTGAAAAGACAGCTGCTGTGTTGACGGGACACAAAGGGCCATTCCAAACTACTATGTGCAGGTCTAATGGCTGCAGGCCCCCAACACTGCTTCCTGTAAGAGGTTTAGGAAAGTGGCAGTCAAAGGCTCCCATTCTAAACCACAATAGAGGAGCAGCCGCCCTGAGCCAAAACACAACAGCAGACACAATCGGAGTCAAGTAACGCGACCCTCCGATCAAACAATGAGGCCTAAATGGTGATCGCGATATGAAGCCAGGTGAGCAGTTGGTCTACACTAAAAGATTAACCCTTGGAACAAATAGGGGTACACATGTTTCAAAGCCACAAAAAGTGTAACACTCCATGTGACTTTGCCTATGGCCTTTTGTTTGCAGTCCCGCCCTCAGACTAATGGCTACCTCCAAGGCTAAAACAACAGCATTTATCTTGTCTGCTGCTCAAAAGGGACCCCCCAGGCAATCATTTTAGTGGACTTTGTGGAACTAGTCACAGAGGTGTCTCCTTGGGGCAAACGCTATTGGATTTAAGCTAACTAATGAGCAACAGTCAACAAGAGGATTGAAGAGTGGACATGCCCCATTGTTTCACCAAGTAACTTTTTTTCCCAAATGTTGATTTACCTAGGCCCTCAACTGTCAGGGCCACAGATGTGAAGACAGAGTGAAGACAGAATGACACTGAATAACCCAGTCTATTGTTGTGACTCACCATTTAGGCCTCATTGTTTACTATTTGTAAAATTGTAAAAGATAAAATGGTTCATATTGGCTAATAATACAATACATAGCTCACAGTACACATTCATTTTTGAGCTATATATCATTTTTACATTATATGTTATGTTGTTACAAACAAATTTAGTAGTTGTACTATTTAAAGTATGATTTGTTTGTTGTTTTGATGTTTATGGATAAACAAATAGAAAATAAATTATCTTGTTTTAATCAAAATATGAAATTACTATGACATGTAAATTTGAGTAAAAAATACATATTTATAATACTGGAGATATTTATTTCCTGCTCAAATCACTTTCCCCAAGTAATTTGATCGTCTCTGGCATTCCAATCCTGGTGATGTGCCTGCAAATCCACCCTCAATGCCCCCACAAATAAATACATACATGGACTATGTTTAAACAAATCTCTCCATCTCTTTAAATGAATGCACCGCTGTGGGCTTTTGGTGGTCTTAAACACTGCATTACCTCTAACTCCCCGCCAGCATGTGCATTTGTTAAAGGAATGTTACCCGGCGACTTGTGGCAAATGAGATATACATAAGCAAAAAGGATCTCTCTCTGCTGCAGGTGTGCTTATCCAGCAGCATGTGAAAAATATACAAAGAGAAGCACCACTGTTGAGACTAAGTGGAGACTGCAGCCAAGGTGAATGTGCTTTAAAGTATTATAGACACATGCAAGGTGCTGGCTTTGGACACATAGGTTGGTCTTGTTTTGGCCTTAATGACATTTAGAATGGATAACAATGATGAGGTACACGTAAAGAAAAATAATTATGCTGATACAAATGTTTTTCCCCAACAAATTTGATTTTTACTTG
>JAVQJW010407042.1:0-10862 GCA_036025195.1 Hypseleotris klunzingeri
CAAAGTGATCCGGCATTTCGTTTTTGAGTTATCGCGGTCACACGGCCAATCTGCGGACGCGGACGGACATGAAACCATAATATCGCCGAACGCATTGCGTTCCGCCGATATAATAATAGAGCATGTCTGGTTTAGTCCAAGTTTAGCCTTTTGGTTCTGGGAGTCTTGTTTCCGATTAAGTTCTTCTTATATTCAAAAGTTTATGTTAAAGTAACTATGTCAATTGTTAGTCAGTTATCACAACATGATCATCCCGAGTGCAAAGCCAGGTAGTGGGTCCACCCTTTTGTAAAAGAAATTAAAATGTCCAGAGAAGAGGTGTGATTTTGGAATAAAGTGTGCTAAGAGAACTTATGTGCGGCAGGAAGCTGCGACTGGGGGAGAAAGGGTCAGCAAGTCTATATAACGGTTTCCAAACAAGAGAGGGAGAAGTTTAACTGAAACACATATAGTTTCTGGCTCATAATACGGCTGTGGTTTCCTTCCTTGGCCCCAAACCCCCACAGTCAGACACCCTCCCTTTTACTGCTACCCGCTAAACCGCCCTCTCCCACCACCATAGACCCTCCCAGCCTGTTCTTTTGTTTTTGTGGTACTCAGAAGATGATGCTTATTTGGGTCTGGCCGGGGCCCTGACTGCGCTGCATGGGAGGAGATGTGGTTTCTCCAGCTGCTGCAAATCCAGAAGTGCAGGCCTACACAAAGAGTCACGCTTCATTTGAGCAGTTCTATCCTACACCCCCAACTCCACCCTTTATACTATAACTACTGTATCTCTACAGATCTTGTGGTAATATTTACTATTTTTTAAAAGATCATCTTAATCCTAAATTATATTCAAAAGAACATGTGAACAATTGAATCACCTACTAAGATAATAATGTAATAATTTGTGGGAAAAATATATCAATATTGTAACTAGCTTTACTTAACATTAGAGAAATACTGTATATGCCAACTGGCTGTTAGTCACTGGTATTTTCCATTGGCATAGGTTCAGAAAAGCAAGAAATTAAGTTATATTACGTTGATATTGAAATAGACAGAAAAGGTTGCAGGACTTTAAGTAGAACTAAAATAAAAAGACAAAACATTAAGCACTTAGCCAAAACAAATGTCTGGCATGGACAGTAGAATTAATTCAGTATCTACATGAAAAACCCATTCACTGACATATTAGTGACCTTGCAACAACAAAAAATCTGATCACTACTTTTAGAGTGATCTTGCTAAGACAAATAAACTATTGAATGCAAGCTAATTTCTAACTTCCAAAAGATCATCCCACCAATTCTTTTAAATGTTAAGTAAAGAATTGCCTGGGTCTATATTCTGCCCGAAGACTAGCTACTGTACTAATCAAAACATTACATAAGCTTGGCGTGGTGGTGGTGGTAGTGGGTTGTTAGGGAGTCTGGCTGAGGTCCAGTGTCTTTTTGGGGGCCCTGGCTTCTCTCTGTACATTAGCCAGGATATTAAAGGAAATGAAGGCCACCACAGACTGTACTGCTGTGGTTTGCATTTAGCCTGAGCAAATGTGTGTGTTCCAATGGCACACTCTGGGCCCAGGACTTGACGGAGGACGGCGCGTGTTGTGGCAAGAGCGCGGAGAGGCATAAGGACAACTGCATGACCGCAGTGCTCCAGTTTAGTGTGGCACGTCAGCGGCCAGTATACTCATTACAGCCCAGAGACAAAGGGATAGACAAATGTAAAGGGTTAGACATAAGCAGTGGTCATGGGGCTCTGTGTTCATGGGGCATTAGTATAGCAGCAGTGTGAGTATTCTGTTGTGGCAGTGTTATCCAGGGCACTATAGTTGGGTGGGAGGGGTAATCTATACACTGTAATTATGATGGGACATGTACATGAAGAAAAAGGCTAAAATAACAGACCTTGTATTCATTTGACAGGGGGAATTGTGGAAGAGCTGTGCTATTGACAACAGTATATGTGTGGAGTCTATATGTTCTCCCCGAGTTAAAGTACGTACCCCGCCTTAGGCCCATAGTTGCTGGGATAGGCTCCAGTCCTATATGGGCCTTAAGGAGGGTAAATTTGACAGTGGCCAGTTACGATCAGGGCAAATACAGAGACATTCACAAACTGACAACCTTTCACTCTTACATTCATTTACTAGGACAATTTGGCGTTACTCATTCTAGGTGTTGGAATGAGTACTTTTAACTTCAGTACATGTGTAACACATGTATTGAAGCTGGTGGGGAAAAAACTATGCTATTTACCAATGTTTGTTTAGTTTTTTATGTCGTTGGGGTGGAGAATGGAAAGAAAAATTGTGGTAGTGAACTCTAGGGCTTGAACTCTTGGGCTTGTAAGTAAACCTTAATACATTAAAGAACATTAATGACAAGCAAAGCCATCTTCCCTCTGCTCCAAATCAATTTTTATTTCCATATCTCACTGAATGCCACCCAGTTCGTTCATGGCCTTTTCACCTATGACTCAACATAAATGCGTGTTTTCTAATCGAATAGTTACATTTGCATGTTGTATCAATGTGTGCGTCTATAGGCCTGTTGGGGATTGTCTTTTAATATAGTTAAGCTGTGAAAAACCTCAGCGCTTTGGCGAGGTCTCAGACACACTTCTCCTCCATCTTCCCTCTCAACAGGCCCATCTATCAGAGCAGAACAGGGGCAGCTCGCGTGTCGTAAGCCTCTTTGGAGCCACAAACAAATCAAGCCAGGCCCTCCATCAAATACTTCCCACTCACCCGGTGGTTACATAAAGGTTTACTCAGTCGCTGTGTAAGAGCATGTTTTAGAGGAAAGGGCTTCTGATTGAACACATCCATACGTACCACCGCTCAGGAATGAAAAATGGCTAAGACTCCTACAAGGCTAGGGAAGTGTCAAACTTTTTGGATTTTTCCATATATCAAAGTATGGAGAGGTTTAAAAAAGTATGATTGATTTTCAGAGTTCATTGCAGGTACAGGATCCTGGCCGGGTAAAAATGTCGTAATGTCGTAATGTTTGAGTAGATTTTATAGTCCATGTCCAGGTAAAATAAGCAGTAAGAAAACAGACTGTTGTTGTAAAAAATACGCATTTACTTTTGTCAGTGAGGTTATGCAGTTTTTGCAGAAATTGCCAGAGGAACATAGTATACAATATAGTGTTTTGGTGTAGAAATGTATAATTTATCTAATCAATCTAACCATCAAACTACTACCCAATCATTCACTCTGACCTCAGAATGCAGTCAATAGCAGAAGTCTTTGTTGCGTCCTGCCCTTTTTTTATACTGTCCACTGTGACCACAAGGTTCAAAAAATGGCACCATTTACAATCTGGGCACAAGCATCCACAAAAGCTCAGGTCAATGTAAAACAGCACAGACAGACGGAGCATGACATCGGGCCTTCTGCCACAGCTCTTTCAACTTGACCTCCACCTTTGACCTGACCATGGCTTTGGAGTGTCAGGCTAAGGGGAGGGGTCTAATGATCTATTGAAGACAGCATTGATTAGATTATACATTAGACCAAGTATATTTGTATTGGTGACTGTGAAGTGCTCTTGTATTAGAAGAACAGTGTGTCTCCGTTGAGTATTTTCAATGATTTACAACCTCTAGACACGGCAACAGTATAAAGTCCCACTGGAGCTGTCCCTTGTGGAGGACAAAGGGGCTTTTAGGGCACTTGTATCTTGATGGGTGATAGGTCTCTCTGTCTGATATAATTAAGAATGACTGTAAGAAGGTGGTTGAAGTAGACTTAACAATAGTGTAATACTGTTGTTTTTTTAAATACCAAAAATGTTTTTCCTTGTACCATCTTATTTCTCTTATTATTATTTCACATAAAAGCTATAGACTTGGCATGAATCCTTTTTGTGTATGGTTTCTTTTTGCTTGTCTAATTTTTGTACTAATAATGACAAAATGTGTGATGGTTGTTAGGTTCAGCACTTGAAAAAAAACAAAGACAAGTGTGTGTATGAAACAACAGGCTGTAATTTAAGGTCCTGGTCTCATAGGGCCACTACTGAGCATTTAGACCTGCCTGCAGCTCACACGGCACATGAATATTTAAGGACACACTGGGACTCTTCCATTTGACGTCCCGGAGGAGGTGAATCAGTGCTGAAGTCTGAATGCACTTTTCCCTGTCTCTGACCTGTGCCACCTGTACGCTCACTGTCAGTCTTCTCTTATTGTTCTTTGTCCTTTTTCATTGTGCCTTGGTTTGTCGTTGACAGAAGCAAAATTGTAAAATGCTGGTTAATTTCTATTTTGCCTTGTAATACATTTACTCCAACTAGTCTAGTGAAAGAACTGTGAAACCAGATTTTAATGTCAGTTTATCAAATACTTTACTACACATCTACACGCTACTAACTCGGGATGGGACAATATACAACAATATCGTATATCGCAATAAAAACGCAATTTAACAATTTATTGTGCCTTTTATTATGTTGATAATTGTTTATAGCAATAATCATCATTCATATGTACCCTAATGCCCTTTAGACTTTACTTTGAATAGATAATTTATTATATTTAGTTTATATTAGCCTATGATAAAATGTGCTGTTGAGATTCTAAAGTAGCATTTTTAGGACTTTTTTTTAACTTGTACACATTGTTTTTGAATTCTCGTGATATTATCTTTAATAGCAATTATTATGGCGAAGATCATTTTTAGTAATATTGTGACTAAAAAAATGAATATCATGCTTACTGCAATATTTCTGCAACTATAATACTGAAAAGTGAATTTACTATGAAGGACTATGTGTCAAACTTGGTCTCTTCTGTTTTTGGAGTTGATTGAACACTTGTCTTTCCTTCCCTCTCGTTGGACCAGCGTGTTGCCAGCGCGTTGCGGAGATCGAGATGCGGCCGACGATGCTGCAGCTGGTTCTTCTTTGTCTTTAATCACTCCCAGAGACCTGAGCGCGGAGGTTTGATTTAGTTTTTTACAGCCCGTCCTTATTTTTCACATCAGCGACGTGAATGCCTCCCCCTTAAACCTTCCCCTCTATACTTTTGATCAAATTTGCACCATATGCCTTTGATGGGAGATGGGGAGATGAACTGACTGGCGGGGCGTGCTTCTCCTTAACTCCTATAGCCTGCGCGAGTGGTTTGATCAGACCCCAGCCCTGAGGCAGTATTAAGTTCCCAAAATTGCCCCCGACTCGAGATAATGAAGGGCTATGATTTTTGGAGTTGCATCCAGAACGATCAGACAGCGACTTTCTCGTTCACTGGATCGTTATTACCAAATCAAGAGGTAGGAATAGGCATCAAAGGAAAGGCCACGTACATCTCGTCATGTCTGGCTTAATGTCTGCTTCCTGACACTGCAAAAAGGCAATATGAAGATTTGTTTAAATGACTTGAATTCTTAATATTAATCTTGTTTCGTCTTGTTTTGATTAGTTTAGATTTATTTACGTACAATAATGTAATTCTGACTGGCTTCAACTGTTTTGATTCGTATTACAAGTTAAATTATTTTTCAGTAGAAGCATTTTTTCTTATTAAAAGTGTAATTATTGCGATTTCAGGCAGCTGAAAGAGCCCCAAGCTTACAGGGCCCAATAATGGAACATAAATCAAACACATGTAACTAATAAATAGGTAATTATTCAACTTGATTTGGTAAAATAGCATTACAAAGCCAATACTTCTTGCCAGTTTTCCTTCATCTCTTTATGATTAAGCCATGTGGTTGCTGTGGACTCACAAATCAATAGAATTTTTTGGTAGGACTTAAAAAGCGTCAAATTCAGATGGCCCCATATGTTCGCATTGAGCCCCCAAACCGCCACTGGTTATTTCTCTCACTCCTCCGCGTTACAAAATTCTGTCCCACTTTGAAGAATAAACAACTCAAATCAACATTAATATTCTGAATTAAGGTCATTTTTACTAATCTAACTATATTCCATTTTTGCAGTGTACCCATTTAGTCTGTCTTCCCCAACCGTTTGGGATTAAAAGAGTTTTATTTCACCTTGAATTACCTCTAGCCATACGGTGCAGTGTAATCCATATTGAAAGACTTCTGGGAAGAGTTTGACCAAATAGGGAAATAAAAGAAGGAAGAAAGGATAGCGACTGATTGCTGAAATGAATGCTGCTTCGCTCCCGTATCTTCTGTCTCAATGAAATCCTTCCCCTCCGTCAGAGGCAGAGCCCGCAGATCCAATCAATGCCCCTTATCAACTGTCCCATCAGGCTGACGGGACAAATTAAACCTCTGGCAATTCACAGTCCAGTGACGCATAGTTTGTGTAATCAAGGCGTAATGAGTGCCTGAGAAACTAAACTAGCAACAGAGGGCAGTCAACTAGTAAAGAAATGATAGAAGACAGAAAGAGATGGATGTGATAAAGAGCCAGCTTAACAAATTGTAGGTGTATGATAACATTGGTTGGAAAAGTCACTAAAATCACATTATGATGAATTTAATACAAGTTGAATTCCGTTCACCTTTCCCTTTATTTGCTTTGTTGTCAACAGTGATTTGCATGTTTATCATGGCTTAGACAGGTACAAATAATACTTTACAATGGCTTCTGTCCTCTTGCCAGGACACTTTGCTGGATTACAGTTTTCATTGCATGCAATCAAGGTTAAATTTAGAAAGCATGAGTAACATTGTAACATTTCTAATACAGCCCAGTAAAATAAATAATCTTTTATTGTTCCAGAATATAGGAATTTTATTAAACAGAACTTAATTATAGAACTAAATATATCCAAAATAAAAATGATTGTGGATGTGGAGCTTTTGTTATGAAACAGTTCAAGTTCAACTGCAATGTCATGTCTTTCTCTTGCCTCCCAGTGGCACCCAAATCTGGTTCTGCTTCTCCGCTGCCTGTCACAAAGGTTTCCAAACAGCTGTGGAGGTTTACGGGCTGGAAAACAATAGCTCGTGTCAATTCTTCAGCTCACTTCTGTGCTGAGGCTGTAAGTGGAGGGGACAGCCCTTCTTAAAATACACTCAACTGATTATCTGTAATAGGGGTTTCCTATTTTGAGGTTAGAACAGGACTGCACAATATTGCAAATTTAAAGTTGCAATACTACATAGACATAGACAACATAGACTAATAATAACAATGCATTAGATTTATATAGCACCTTTCTAGATACTTTAAACTGTTCATTCACTCTCCACATCCTTGTGATGGTAAGCTACCCAGGGGCTCAATGACAGAGGCTTACTAAAGTAAAATAATAATTACGACCCCAACTGATTTTTTTTTTATTTGTTTGTTTTTTTGGGTGGATGCAGGGGTGGGGTTCTTAGTTTAGGAAACCTCTGTACTATAGCCCATACACTACATAAAGAATTCTGGTCTGCTTTATTCTATTTTACGGTACCTAGTTTTAGCCTGTGAGTCCGGAGCTTGGATGTTTCTCAAAAACTAAAATGCCATTTAAATGTTACTGACAATATTCAAAATTACTTTAAGCCTTATGCAAATCTTATTATTCCCCTATTCTACCTAATTATCTTATATTGCACAATCTTCTAAGATCAGAGCCCAATTTGGAGATTATGTAACCAAATAAGTGTGTTTATAATGGGATGAATTGATGTTCCAGTGAAGTGTAGTTAAACATCAGCTAACAACATGCTAGCTGGCTCCACTGACTACTGCAGGGCTGGGAATCATTAATGAACAGTAATAAACAGCACAGAGACAGTCCTGGGCCTGACGACTTTGTTGTGTGTTTATGTATGTGCACAGGCAGCATCTTCCACATACTGCATACAAGCGTGCCTATCAGCGGGCCATCACTATTGATTTATTAATGCTAGAGAATGCTGCTGCGCTAATTGAATTGAGATCCAGGAAGTCAGTTAATGTAGCTGACAGCGATACAGGAATTTAATCTCCCCAGTGCACAGAATTATGACTCTTCCCTATCTACGCTGTCAGAGGGATAAATAGTAAATCAATCTTTTCTACAATGGGCCTATACCTCAGCTGGTGCAAAATGGATTATAACAACCTTTAACAATCACTAATCATTGCTGTTGGACTGCTCTTTTGTCTTATCCCTTCACAGATAAATCAAAGTTGTGGATAGACTTGGAGACGAAGGGAGATTCACACACAGCTTAAATCCCATAATCATAAAACCTGTCATTATAAAAAGACAATGTGCTCACAACGTCCAAATCACTTGTAACTCGATAGTTTATAGCCACTTACCTTGTCTAAGTCATTGCAATTCTTATATGCTTCACATTTCAAAATCCACTTCCTGAAGTTCAACCCAGTTCAATGTCTCCCAACCAGTCTTAAAAGATCCAGACCGCATCAACATTTCCAGTCTTAAGACCACCACTGATCCATTGACCGCTACAGTCTCAGAATATGACAACCACAGAGAGACGTTCCAATGTAAAGTCATTAATGTGAGCTTTAATGTATATGTGTTTGTACAGCTGCTTTTTAGCCACTGGGTGAAGGTAAAGTACATGGCCACAGGACTGTCCTGAACAGCACAGTCCAGATATGGGCAGTTGGATCCAGGAAGAGACCCCGGGCCAAACCACGACAGTGTACTCTCAACAGCAGCACCACCCAGATGGCCAAGGTGTGTGGGCCCAGCTGGGATCAGATGAACCCGGACAGTCCAAGTGCAAAGGACACAAGTCAGCTATACTGATCATATAGTACATGCATCACAAAACTCATACCATACCAGACACATATAGCATTTCCAAACAAGACGCCCAGTATGACACAGAATGATTTAAACAAAGACCACAAAAACGGAAAGGCAGATATATTATGTATTTATAATATGGACTCACCGGCCAGAAAAAGTAGAGAAGAAATTTTTTTTTTACTCTTTCTGTTTCTCTTTTGGTGGTTAATGGATACATGAGTTATATACAGCCTTATTTTAGGCCCTTTAATCATGAGCTTTTATCGCAACTTCTGCCAAGACCTTCCACCACTCAGAGGCAGCAGCTGCCAAGAGAAATGAATGAAAATGTAGAGAAACCAAATATTGCAGAGCCTTGGCTCAAAAGTCAAAACCCATCTTTTTCCTCTCTTTGAAGAGCTAAGGTAAAAAAAAAAAAATCACCCAACTGAGACCAGTTGTATAATACAAGAATAGGAGACAATGAAAAACACTTATCTGTGGGTGAGTGATATGACAGGAATCTGTGTGGTTGATATTACCTGTATGTACAAGGTTGTAACATAAGCTCATTTAAGTTGCTCAAAGACAAACAAATGCACACATCAGCATCATTAAGTTTGACAACATCATTAATCATTTCTCAACAAGTTCAGATCTGTAAAGAACTGATCCTTAATGGATGCAGAGAAGGACTGTGCTCAGGTTTGGGCCGCTGCATTAGTCAAGGCCTGAGGCCATTCTCAGACCTAGAGAGTAGTACTTAATGTTGGAGGGGAGTGGAGGACCTTCCTGCCCACAACGTCATACCCCGTGCCCCTTGAAAAACCACAGCTGACCGCCGGGGCACAGGCAAATGAAACCGAGAAAACCACGGGCCAGGCAAGAGCAGCCGACACCGGGTGGAAAAAAACAAAGAGAGAGCGGCCTTTTGTCGGATTGGCGGTCGGCGCTGATGGAGGTATTAAGATATTAATTGCTTTTTGACATGATTTTGTTAAGGGAGGAGGGCAGCCCTGTGGCTTTTCACAGAGCAGACGGTGTAATGGTCTGACAAGGCTAAAAGGTTTAGCTTAGACAAATGAGGCCTGCCTTTATAAATAAAGACATACTGTAGGTTTTAAATGTGATCAAGAGGGATCACTGACAAAAACTTTCTGAATTTGCAAAATCTCACCTTAAAATATGGGTTATTTTAGATTGCTGATAAAAATTATTCATAAACTTCAAATACCCAATGAGAGAATAGATTTCTCTCTTTTGGTATTAAATGCACAGACTAAAGCAGTACCCAGATGAACGGAGGCAGCTCTGGCAGTGTGTGGCAGCCTACACCTACAAAGATACTGGATTCCTTTCATTTGTCCAAACACTGTGGTGTGTATGTTGGACACTTTCATGGCCAAGCCCAGTGATTACTGGTTCCTGTTTTAAGTGAGAGGTTGCCATGAGATGAGAATGTACACACCAACAGCTTCATCTGTGTTAATTGTCACGTTTAAAGCCTTTTTCCACTACGAAAGAACGGAACGGAACGATACGGGACGATACGGGACGATACGGGACGATACGGGACAATATGGGACGATACGAACTGTTCTCTCCAAAGAAGAGTGTGTTTCCATACTCCTGGGACCCCGAGACCAGTGTCTGCTACGTAAACACTGATGACGCAAATGCTACAAAAAATAATAAGTAATACAATTACATATAAAGCATGCCTGATGAATAATTGTATAATACCAAGTCATTACAAATAATTATTAGAAAGACAAGAGTAAATCCTGGTGTCCATCGATCAGTGAGGCTGCAGCTAAAGCTACAAGAAGCTAGTGGTAAATAGCTAACTACTTCCTGTCCAGTCGTAGCTTTCGGAGCATTAAATTCTCAGCCCAGCGCCAATGTATCACGCTCTAAACACTCACATATTTATAATATAATAAACCTAGTGTGTGTTTAATATAATCTAAATTATAAACATGTTTTGATTCACGCAGGAAGAGCATGTCAGCACCATAACAGGAAACAGCGGATGCTAACATATGCTAGCTTTACTTTGAAAACCTCACTGCAACATTTTGCACTTTTCCTCTCCAAAAACGATGAACGTAAAACATGTTACATTTTTTATTTTGTATTATTTTCTCTCTAAAGTAGATTGTCTATTGTCTAATCCAGTGGTTCTCAACCTAGGGGTTGCGAGATAA
>JAVQJW010407079.1:0-12998 GCA_036025195.1 Hypseleotris klunzingeri
ATTATAAGCATAGTCATAATGTTTCAATACCATAATGAATCACATAAGATATGGTAATATTTAGTGTAACTGTATCAGGGGAGTTTAAGAAGCTGTCTAATCCATCTATTTAGGTTTTACTGACCCAGAATCTGCAGCTTTCTGTTCAGACATAATGGGCAATCAGTAAACAAAACACTACTCTGCAAACAATAGTAATTAATACTGAAACATTATGACTGTTTGACTTTATTAATGCTCTATAATTGTGGCCCAAATACATGAATTTACATTGTACTTAAAATAAAAGAATAAAAAACATTTCATGTGTTAAAAGCTCCAGTGTTTCTTAGCCAAAGTGTGTGTTTGCTGCGTACAACTGTGAACTAGTGTTTATTTGACTACACATTAAACCGGAGGAGTCAGCAGATTTCCACGCTCAGTAGTAAGTTCTGGAAGTGATGGAAAGTGAGTCATTGTCTGTGAGATGATGATGATGCTTTCCAGACGACCCCACAGTTTTTCACAAAAGAAAATATAGCGCTTCAAAAGTTTTCAAAAAAAGAACAGCTAAAATGAAGTGTGGTTTCTCTGCGTTCCTCTCAAGTGTTCACAATCAAAGGGTGAGCTTAAACAATAGTGAAATTTATAAAAATGGTGACAGACTTGGCCACAGACGCTCTTACACAAACACACACACACACCTTATTGCCTCTTCAGAACTCCATCCACAGGATAAACTGACTGCACTGGTTCAGAATAGTGACCCGGAGCTCTGAGCCCGCACTGTCTGGTCTGAAAGTTCACTTGATCCGGTTCTGCCTCATGAGCGGGACGATGCACGAGGGGGGCCCTGCCTTGGTCAGGAAGGGGTGTTTGAGGAGCTCGCTTGCTGAGGCCCTTTGAGCAGGGTCCCGCACCAACATCCGGTCCAGGAAGCCCTTAAGTAGTGGGGATACCTGGGAAGGACATGGCAACATTAAAACTGCATAATTTCTCTATACATTAAACCTTTTTTTTACCCTATTACACTATATGATTATACCAACATGTAGCTAAACCTGCGACATTGGGGGGAGTTAAATATTGCTCTAATTGAAAGATGAAATGCTGTTCTTTCTGTACCTTGTGCAGGTTTTTGAGTTTCGGGGGAAGGTTGTCACGGATCATTTTCATAGCTTTCAGTGGTGGCTCGTTGAAATATGGGGGCTCTCCATCCACCATCTCTATGACCATGATGCCCAGAGACCAGATGTCCACCTGCAGAGAGGGACAGACAGTCAGTACATAGCCCTGAGTCCTGATGGGATGGGTAATGACGGATAGGGGGCAGGGTATACCTCTGGTCCATATGGCAATCTAGAGATGAGCTCTGGGGCCATCCAGTATGGGGTCCCCACTAAAGACTTCCTCCTCTGCACCTCTTTAGACACTTGAGCACAGAAACCAAAGTCTGACAGCTTCACCTGAAGAAAAAAACAAAACACAGAGTCAGAGGTGGTCCTGAAGAGACCCGCATCTTTACACAAGTTCCAACTATTATATGAATGTGGTTGATTTATTTGTCTATTATGTCTGCAAATGTAACATATTTGTCTAATGAATGCTATTGTGTCTGCAACTGCAACATACTGTCTAGTGAGATTCTATACAATTGTACGTTCATTAATGTGCACTGTCCCATCCAAACAAATAAATACATAAATACAGTATGTTCCCGGAATGTATCTGCTGTTTATGAGACATTATGGGTCAGAAGGATCTCATTTCAGAGTTAACTGAACTGCTGTCTGTGCCTGTGAGTGTCTCTGTATGTTTTTTCATTTAAGTGTTTGTATTTGCTCAATCAGTGCCGGCAGGGTCTTTAATTCATGAGCAGTGATGTTGTACAGTGTACGTACTCGTCCGTCATGAGTGAGCAGGATGGAGTCACTCTTGATGTCTCGGTGGATCACTCCTTGCGTGTGGAGAACAGACAGGGCCTTCAGCACAGAAAGACACACAGTGGCAATCTGCTCTTCATTCATCCTGAGAAAAAAACAAAACAAGAGTCACACAAGACACAGAACACTGCTGCTACAAAGCTTTTTACAAACTTGCCAAAGAAGGCCTTGGAGCCGTGGGGTCGTGGCATTAAAAGAGCATTCAAAGCTTATTTAAAAAATTTCACTCCAGCAGCCATCACCAAACACAATGATCATTTGGACCATAAATAATTAGGATGCACAGAAATACAATAGTTGAGGATGTTCATTGGGAAACAGCACCCTCTGGTGTCTAACCTGGTGTGTGTCACAATGTCAGTGAGCGCTCCCCCCTCCAGGAACTCCATGACCACCCACAGCTCGTCTCCAACCAGGTAACTGTTGTACATCTCCACCACGTTCTCATGATGATAGTCACGCATGATCACCACCTACACACAGACACATGTAGTCACTACTGCACCTGTGGAATACACTGTGCAACAGGGAAAACACTTACACTACTACTGCCTGTGGCAACATGACCTTAATACAAAAAACAACTTGTTTATTGTCTCTAAATTATCACTAATATTCTCTCTGTTAATTTGGACCAGTACCTTAAAAAAAAAGGATCACATGAGAACAATATTTCCCTCACATGTAACTAGTTCTTCTGACAAAATTGAACAGGTGAACATCTTTTGCAGCATAATTGAAGTCTGTTAGCTTGTGTTTTGGAGTTATACCTCATTGAAGAGCAGTTCTCTTCGCTGTTGTTTCCTCAGGTCCATCTTTTTCACTGCCACTAGTTTTCCTGTGGTCTTTACTGTGGCAATGCAGACAATCCCTGTGGACCCCTCCCCAATTTTAATGTAGTGGTCCAGGTAGGTGCGCGGGTCCCCAGGATCCACCACCATCTGTAGCGCTGCTCTGAACTGCTCGTGCGACACTCTCTGGGGTTCTCTTTGAGGGGAGCGGGCCTGCGGAGGGGCCCCGGGTGGTCCGGAGGGCACCGGGGGCCGCGGTGCTGGAATGTTAGGATGAGGGGTGTGTGGGTGTTGCTGGGGTACCTCTGGGTTCAGTGTGGGATGAGAGGTGTGGTGAGGGTGGCTCACAGGGGGCTTAGAGCTGGATAAAGCTCGAGTGGGGCCCGCTGATGGACCATTCTGAGGAGAGCCACCGTGCGGTCGAACAGGCTGTGAAACAAACACACACAGTCACATGTAATAAAATAAAATAAACTAATACTAATAAAACTAATAAAATAAAAATAAACTTTTACATGTAGGCATACATCACTGCAAGACAGAACATTAAGGCACTCAAAAAAACATTTGACTCTAAAATATTTTACCACAAAGCAGAATGAATAAATGCACCAGTGGGGTGAAACAGTTGACTGGTAGGTCACCGACACAGCAGTATAATTAAAGTGGGAATCACATGATGACAGTTTGTGCTGGTACCTGGCCTGTGGGACTGCGCCCCCCCTCACTGTCTGTGCGTGGATAAGTGTTAAAGGGCCGTGTATTCTGTTGGGCTGTCTTTATCACCCCCTCAGTGACAGGCAGGTTTGGAGTGCGGATGTTAGGGCCAGACAGAGGCCTCTTGTCCCTGGGGGACTGTGGACTGCCCTGAGGCCCCATGTAGCTTGACTTAGGCCTGTGTTCACTTGGCTGGGTCCTACGAGACATCTGCTCCTAAAAAACACAAAATCAAAAAATGTTTTAATTAAAGAACAAATGTAATATGAATGATTAAATGCTGTCTATTGTGACCTGGTTGTGTTCCCGATGCTCTCTGTCTCGGTGAGAGGGAGGAGGGGGCCCAGTGTCTGGTCTATCCCTGTGGGGCCTACTGGGCTCCTGGCCCCTGGGCTGCTGCTGAGGACGCCCGTGGACCTCATCTTTATGAGGGGGGACCACATGTTCAGGTTTTACTCTTGGTCGCTCTCTGTGAAAAAATAGGCACATGTCACATTTCAGGACAGGTGTGAGTGCTACCTGTGCCCTCTGTCTGCTGGGTGTGAGTGGTACCTGTGCCCTCTGACTCCTGGGTGTGAGTGGTACCTGTTCCCTCTGTCACCTGGGTGTGAGTGGTACCTGTGCCCTCTGTCTGCTGGGTGTGAGTGGTATCTGTGCCCTCTGACTCCTGGGTGTGAGTGGTACCTGTGCCCTCTGTCTCCTGGGTGTGAGTGGTACCTTTGCCCTCTGTCTGCTGGGTGTGAGTGATACCTGTGCCCTCTGTCTCCTGGGTGTGAGTGGTACCTGTGAACTCTGTCACCTGGGTGTGAGTGGTACCTGTGCCCTCTGTCTCCTGGGTGTGAGTGATACCTGTGCCGTCTGTCTCCTGGGTGTGAGTGCTACCTGTGCCCTCTGTCACCTGGGTGTGAGTGGGTGTGAGTGGTACCTGTGCCCTCTGTCTGCTGGGTGTGAGTGCTACCTGTCTGCTGGGTGTGAGTGGTACCTGTCTGCTGGGTGTGAGTGGTACCTGTGCCCTGTCACCTGGGTGTGAGTGGTACCTGTGCCCTCTGTCTGCTGGGTGTGAGTGGTACCTGTGCCCTCTGTCTCCTGGGTGTGAGTGGTACCTGTGCCCTCTGTCACCTGGGTGTGAGTGGTACCTGTGCCCTCTGTCTGCTGGGTGTGAGTGGTACCTGTGCCCTCTTGCTCCTGGGTGTGAGTGCTACCTGTCTCCTGGATGGGAGTGGTGTCTGTGGGCATGCTCTCCGTTCTCCTGTCGTCCAGGTGAGTCCCTGCGTGGCTGAACAGGTGGACTTCCTCGTCTCAGAGAATTGGAGCGAGTTACTGACATGTGGTCAAACTCATCCAACAGCCATGTCAGAGAGCCGTCCGACGCGACCTTAGTGCCACGTACAATGGTCTATAAGTTTCAAACACAAAAGTGGGGTTATTTTAACAAACAATCGTATTCAGACAGTGAAAAATATTACACTGCTCTATTTACGTCACATTAGAGTCTAATACAATTATTATTAATTATCCATGTCTAATATACTGTATGCTTGCTTGGTATGGTAAACTGAATACTTCTCACAAATGTAGCAAAATATTTATAATAAATTCATGTGTTTACAAAAAAAAAAGACTGTTATGGGACTATGGCCAAAAAACACACACAAACTTTCAATTGTGCATGACAACAGAAAAAAAGACAAATGAAAAAACAAAATTGCTATTCAAAGCTTAAAAACCTTGCCCCCAGCATATCTCCAGAAAGTCTAAATGGCCTGTACCTTGCGTGGCTCAACACTAGTAATAACTGTTGCATCGATGAAAGGTTTAGGCCTCTTTGCGGTGTCTTCAATAAGTGACTGCCACTGTCGGGGCAGTCCCACAAACTTCTGCTCCTGCTCATCAAAGTCTGTGTGCACACGATGCTCAAAGTTGGATGGAGCAGAGATGTCAATGCGGGGCGCCTTTTTCTTCTTGGAAAACATAGCTGCAGCGGATGGAAGCCCAGCATCAGACCTGCACAGACAAGAGGAGCAAGAAAAACAAAAACATTCAATATTAGAATCAAACACTGCAGAACACAGGATGCAAGGAGGCAATAGACCTAACAAGATGATGAAGGACAATTCTCATTTTCTACAGTCTGACATTAGTCCTGACACTTTAATGTGTTCCCCAGTTTCAAAAAGACACACCCAAAAAAAGTAAACCTCATAGTGTCAGCTAAAACACAACATGGTTATGCATTGGAGGATCTTTATTCTTCTACTGGCCCTCCCTTCACCACATACTCCTCTGGGAACCTGGTTCTCTCTGGACATTAGAGCTTGGCAGTGTAAGAGTGTTTTGAAATGAGTTGAAGGAGAAGTCCTTGGCATCAGCTGATGTGGGTGGAGACACAACAAGAGAACTGCACTCAACACTAATGCATAACAGGAAAAATATAAAAGAAAATTACTTTTTTGGCACAGTGCCTAAGAGATTACAATTTTCCAATACTCAATTTTTCTTCCTCACATGTTGTCACACACACAGAGTATGAAATGTTTCTGAATTTTCTGAGGCCCAACTTGGGAAAGTTTTCTGCACCATACACTTTCAGATGTGTAAACAAGGTAATATGTCCTTGATGACCATCAAAATCTTCAAGAGTATAATGTTTAAAAAAGGACCATAGGCTTATAGCTAAAGGGTCTATTTTAAAGCCTCTTTATGTCCATCCAAAAGTGTTGCAAGTCTTGCAAGGCCCAATATTGGCCAGTATGTTGTGAATATTTGTGTGTTTTAGAGTATTTGGATTTGACAGTGTTGAGAGTGCCTGTTGACACATTCCTATGGGAGCAGAAGTACAGCAGATTATCAGCCACACTCACACCTGACCAAGGCCACATTCAAACAAAGCCCACAGTGTTGCAGCCAATAAGAGCTCATGTCCAGAGCTCAGGAGTGGAATGTGGAAAGCTCCCTCGTGAACTACCTTTATACATTACTACATTACAACAGGCACCTGTATATAAACTAACTGTCACAGCAAGTATCACCCCAGCCTAACAGATCATTAAGTAACCAGAACTTCATGCTGGTTCTTCAGAGGCTTTGACTCTGAGAATTGCATTTAAGCAGCACAAAACAAAAGGAATGGAAAAGGGCACAAGCACAGACCCTTTTGTATGTCATAGAATCCACAAGGAGTTGAAACATTTCTCAGGTTTTGATCCTAATTTAGGTGATGCTTTGCACAGCGGCTTTAGATTTGATGCAGCAGATTCAATGTCTAATTTACTGATTTACTCAGCCATGTTCACAAAAACAGATGATAATCTGTGCTTTGATTTACTGCCTTTTTGTCATTTCATATTTGTTGTTGTGGTATTTTGAGATTATGTGATTAATTTGTATCATAAAAACTTCAAAAGGTGTAAATGTGTTATTATATATAAAGAAAAAATAATATTTCAATAGTTCTTACTTATTATTAGTCTGTCTTATTCGTGTCCCAGATGGGCAGACACTAACATTTTATAAGTACGTATACTTGCTCCATTGATGGTTCCACTGACTACTGTTACTTTGATTTTGGTGGAGTCCGTTATAAAGAACAATCTCTTCCCACCGCTGTGTCCCACTGTGGCATCTCAGGAATGTTTGATGCACCCGACACTAGTAGCCCATATTGGCTAACCAAATACACTAAACTATGTATAGAAAATGCAGGGACCGCCGAATATCGTAAAGTGAAAACAAATCATTGACTAGATGGGAAGCAAAACAGAACAGGAACTGCCTGCGCAGCGATAGTCAACTTGTCTTCGACTTTACCGAACCCTGTCTTGTAATGTTTCTAAATGGGTCACAGAGAAAGACAACATAGATCATTTACAGCATATGTTTTACACAAATAAAAGCCAGTCTCCAAGGTTTGCCTTACTCGTCCCGCGAGCTCTCGGCTTAAGCACACAGCACCAGCGGAATATTAATACTAGCTCGTTTGAGTCGGAGCACTAGCTTTTATTTGTTTTTATAACTTTTAGCCGTGACACCAGGCCAAATTCTATGCCTTTTAAGTTTTCGACTGGAATATAAGAAACAACTGGGAAACAAAAGTATACATAATCGAAAGTAAGCACTGTCGCCACAATTCAAAGGTGACCAGACTTGAAAAGCGGCTAACTTTAGCCACTTAGCATTTTAGTTAAACAGGAATTGGGGATCGCCACAAGCTAACTAGTTCACAACATTCAAAAGTACGAATAACTAAGAATGAAAACGGTGTCTACTCACCTTAAGAAACTCGGTAGAACTTTTTGTTGCCGTCGCGACGTAAAAGGGAGCCCTGCTCCGTTTAAAACGCGAAAAGCGAGCCAACTTTGGGCAAACTGTGTGACATTAGCCGAAGTATCACTTTCACGACGCCATGTTGAACCAAGTACTACATCCGGGAAACTCCAGCCTACCACCATGGCAACGGAGAGAGCAGTGATTAACCCACTGGAAAAGACCAAAGACTCAACAAAAAAGATGAGCCATACTAAAAAAAAAAATAGACCCACCAATGAAATTGTTTAATTGCAATTAAATAATTTGATTTGTTCATACATTTAACAAATCATAAGGGCCCCTGTGAACAATTTTAGAATGGGCCCAAGTGATTTTTTTCCAGTCAGCATAAAGCTTTTGAGAATAAAATGCAGAATTCTTACTAAAACTAGTAGAAACTAATAGTTTGTTTTTATTTTATTACTTTTACATTATCAACACATAATAATACACAACTTTACAATCTGCCTATATTTTGATTTCAGAAAGTAAATTGGCTAAGTTGCATCTCTTTTTTATTTTATTTAGCCTATTGTCTTTTTTGTGTGTTTGGTGTGACACAAAATTTTAGGTGGATGTGAGCCTGCTTCAAGGAGTGCCTTTTTTTGTTTGTTATAAGTTAATTTTAAGAATTGGTTATCAATCCAGTATGGTCTGTTGGTTTCATGTGACTTTATTTGTGTTTTAATTGTGTAGAACCATACAATACCCCAACAATTGTACCAGTTTTGAAAATAGTTTGGAGGTTAAGAGTGCATTGCAGTGCATTAAGAGAGATTTGTTCTATGCTGTAGTCCATAATTGTGCTGCTGTGTGGAGTCCTGCACACAGTCCTAATGTCATCCTGGACCTGAATTACCCAAAAACCTTTTTTACTGTTATGTGACTGTTAGTCATGTTGATATGTCTGTCCTGACCGTTCTGTGGCAGAAACACACTAAAGCAGCAGAGCCGGCTCTCACTCCTGCTGACACTGCGAACACGGCCCCCGGCACACACTCTCACCTTCCACATGTGTAAGACTTATGAGTCAGCAGCAGAATGAAGGCTAGACATTTATATGTCCTCTTGTGGCCCATGGTGACAGAGTGACAAGGCAAGTCTGAAGAGTATCCAGGGGAGACTGTCCTGTGAATGGTGGTGACAACAGTGGAATAAACCTTCCTAAAGCGTACTTGAAACAGAGTGTGCTCAGCAGCAGCAGCAGCAGCTGCACACTGGACTGGTGCCAGCTCTCAGAACACCTCACTGCACACGCTCTGGTCCCAAACAGGCCCTGCTGCTGACTCATGGTCCGCACCGTCCTGAGCGTGACTCAGCACACAGCCTCTGCAGCAGCTGCAAAAGAGAGAACTAGTGCTGACATCGTCAGCTGCTAATTTAATTATTGATTTAGGACAAGAGACATGGACAGTCTCTGACATATAGGCTACTCAACGCTCAGGGACAAATATGCCCGCAAAGACATTTGCAGGGCTAAAACACATTCACAAAACATTATTATTGCAACCCAAATACACAAAAGATGAAAAATATAATAGGGCTAATAATAACAATAATAACAAAAAAGAATATGTAAAGGAGGGTGTGGAATGTGGGACTCAGGGACACAGCACAGAGTAAATGCATAGTTTATCAGAAGAATCTCAAGGCTACAACAGTCTGGACATACACTTAAAAAAAAATCAGCTTTTTCTCATTTCCTTACATGTTAATGTATAGATCAGTGTGCCATTAAATAGACACTGAAATAAATGCGACAAAACAGTTACAGGCTATATGTAGGCCTAGGTTTAAATATCAACAACTTAGCTAATGGTGTGGTGCATGTAGCCTCATCTTACAAACCTCAAGTAAAAATACAAACATTGCATTGACTATAGAAGGCCATTCGAGAAACGCAAAACAGAGGTTTCTCTAAAATTCAATGTGGCTATAAGTGATACTGGCCTCTTGAGCTACAGCTACACACGAGCACGTCTGCTACAGTCCAGTGCTTTGGTCTAAAATAACCTGAAGGAACAGCAGGTGCTGGAGGGAGCTATAGTCTAGAGTCTGTTCAGTGAAGTGCTGGGGCCCGGGGCCCTGGGGGTGACTTGTGTTGTGGAGGGCCTTCAGAGATTTGGCTGCTCATTCAGTCTTTCATCAAACTGGTGCGGGTTAAGAATGACACGTGGAGGCGTGTCCCAAACAAGAATTGTGATGCTGTGGCTTCAGATTGACGTGGTTATTTATTGTTGCCGTCACGGTTAAATGTTTTAAAACAAATCTGTACACATACCTGTGTGTATTTGGTTTGGGAATCAATCACTGCATTTATCTATTTGTTCAAACTGACCAAATCTCACCCATACCGACCCCACCAGAACGGCGAGCCCGTTCAATAAACCTGTTTGGGACAGTCCCGTGTCGCAGCAGCTGTGACAGTCCTCTTGAACGTGTGCATAGAATAGTTTGGTTCCAGACACATCCTCCAGTGGTGTCCAAGCTAAAGGAGATGTGCAAGACACAGAAGACAGTCATGTTCCACTGTCCAAAAAATAACCGCACAACAGAGTGGACAAAGCCCGAGGTCACCCAGACCTCGGAGGGCACGCACTGGCGTTGACGCTCGTGCTGTTGTTGTGCTGTGGGTCCGACGGCTTCCAGAAGAACACGTAGTAAATGACCAGCACGAAGGCGGCCACGGACACGCACATAAAGTACGCCACAGCCATGGCCACTTTAACCCAGATGCGCGCGGATCTCCGCGCGTGTTTTGCCCGCAGCTCGCCGGGGTAGCTCGGCCTGCGGTTCATGTTCCCCCCGTTCAGTTTGTGCTGCTCCCCGCTGCTGGACGCTTTCATCTCTGCTTCAGAACTGGGGCTGGCTCCCCTGACCGCTGCCGTAGGACCATAGTCCAGAAAGGACCTTACCTGTCCGGAGACCTGTCCGGTCAGAGCACCGTGTCCCGCGGAGGTGCAGCTAGCGGGAGCGGGACAGACCTTCTCAGTGCGCACTGGACAAACTGAACTCCAGCGGCTCCCGGCCGCAGCTGCATGGGACTCTGGTCAAAAGCGCGTCGATAGATTATAATTTCCGCTTCGGTCTTTCATAAAAAACACACTGATGCAATTTTCACTAGAGACAAAACCACAAATTACCATTGCCTAGGTTAATATAAGGCAACAATATCGAAAACGTGGTAAAATATATTTCGGTGGGGTGCTGACTATTCCATTTGCCAAAAGCACAAAACAAAATAATCAGTGTGCAGTGTGCGCTTCCGGTGCATCTTATGTGTTTGCTTCTTTCTTGACACACTTGGCACGAGGTGGGGCTAAAAGTGCGCAACCCTTAATGATTGGGTCATTAAGCAAACGTCCCGCAGAAAGAGCCTCTGCAGATGCACAACAGCTGAGCGCATCCCCAGAGCGCAAAACGCACACACAGGCGTCCCAGCCTCGGAAATAACTAGATCAAACTTAGACCACAAAACAAAATCTTTATTATGCAGCAGCTGAACTGGACTTTGACCTCAGTGGTTTTCTACAGTACAGACTTCATCTGAGGATAGAAGTGCCAGGGCAGAAACAAACCAGACATTTCATTTACATCAACAAAAAACAATAAAATTATCCAAGGCCATGAGGCAAAACATATAAATATAACCTGTGTAGGTCCATTGGAAAAACAACAACATGCCCCACATCCGAGTAGTTCACAAGCTACATTCACACATCATCCAAAGGTGGAATGTTCATTTTACATCTTTTGGACAGTTTTAATGTGACACACCAATAAAACATCTCATTCCAGACCAAGCAGACTGATCAAAAATAAAATCTCAAAAACAAGAGCCCTTGGTCAGCTGAGGTATGACTGTAAAATTCTTTAGAAACAACTGCCCTGTATGAAAACAGACAATACTAAAACTTTCATTAAAGCAGAACGGAAAAACAGCATTAGCCTATATACATGTGTAAAAATGGCACCATTTTTTATTTTAGATGCAACAAACTTAATTGATTTGATATTTATCTGATAACACACGTGATGCTCTGAAGCAAGTCATGATCAATAGATCCCAATTAGACTATCATACATGATTCTACAAACAATGGTCACCTAATAAACTCTGTCAGCTCATCATTTATAAAAATGTGATAAAAATACGATTCATACTGTATTATTCATTAAAGACAGTGTAGACGGCTGTCAGTATGACCCCAGAGTCAACTTATTAACAAAAAAATATATATGTAAAGAGACATTCCAGCTCCAGTAATGGTCACCAGCTTCAGTGGACACACCTTTTACATGTACAAACTCAACAATAATTTCTGTTCATTGTTTTGTGAAATGAACAATGCATAATTCTGTTTAAAAACTAAAATTCTTGTCCATAAGTAGTACACATACAAACAAAACCGTTCCAACATAGAGACATGCAGTTTTGTGTCGGATGATGGCTTTGTGCTCGGAAAAAAGAAAAACAGGTCTCTACATGTCGTATTGAAAAAGACTATAAGACATGGGCCTGTGAAGTAACTGTCACATGATCGTGGAGCAGCTGTGAGCGGTCAGTGCTGGGGGAGGTCGTCACGTGTTCCTGCGTGTTGTTGATGGCTCTGTGCTCCTGTCCAGCGTCAATCTACAAACACACAAACAAACTGGTCAGATACACACTCTCACACACACACTGCTCTGGGGCCAAACACACTGTCTAATGTCATTACAGACAAACAGGTTGTAAGGCTATGAGATAACAAGCGTGGTATTTTTATCACAACTGGAACGTACATCCAGGCTCATCATTTACGCTGTCAGTCAATGTCTAACCTGACATGTGTTCAGGATTGATCTTGACAAAGTCTTTGCAAAAGTCCAAAAAAGGTGATCCATCTGCTGAAACACCTACGGCTTGAACTTGTTAGCTGACTCTCCACTGTGGCTTCTATTCCCCGAAAGTTACTGGCCATTTAAGATTTTCACTAGCCACAGTTTAGTTAAGAGCTTTGATGATTGAATTACATTTGTTTTAACAAGAAAGCACCCCAAGAGTGCATACCGACGCCAGGACAGCTCATTTCCCCTTTACAATGTTTTGGCACTAACTGCGACTTTAATCTGTGATGTGAAGAGTTTTTATATTGTTAACGAGAAATTAAGAGGCCCCGCCCCCAAACCATGACAAATATGGGAAGGGTCTATTTGACTTTTGTGATTTGTCAGGATGTGTGAAGAATGCTTTTGCCAAGTTTTGTAAATTTCTCTAAAATGA
>JAVQJW010407256.1:0-11207 GCA_036025195.1 Hypseleotris klunzingeri
GGTCAGAGATCTTTTTGTCCGTTGAGCCTGATGTCTAACTTTTCTTTCATGTTAAAATAAAAATGCATACTCTAGAATATTAGAGCAAGGAGCAGGTGATAGTCTCTGACTAAAGTGAAGGAGAGTGCAGTTTAATGAATGTGGTTGTTGCCCTCTGCTGTTGAGACAATGACAAGACACTGACCACCGTCCATAACTCACTGCATTGCAGCACTGGACGCTGTCATGTGGTTTGACCAAGAACAGTGCAACTGTGCAAATGACCACTGGGGCTATTTTAATAGTAAAAAAAACTCTTTAAAATTGACACTCAACAAAAGTAAATTATTTGAGAATGCCACTAAGTCAAAAATACATATAAAGATTTTTTCCAGCCCCTGTACTTCAGTGATTTGACACTACCAGCCCACATGTGCTGTGTCCCAGTGGCACTGTCTCTAAATGTCGTAACTAAATGTTTTCACTAACCAACCTCACATTAGCACGTCCTGTGGGACTCGTCTAGTGTAGTTTAAGAAGTGCACTAACAGGATTGTGCTGGTCATAGCAGAAATATCTGAACTCTTATAAAGTGTTTGTGTGACACTGGGGAGCCATGTGCTTTGTGGAAAATGAGAACCTGATCCGGTGAGTCTAATGGTGAAAGAAGCAGCAGCACATCCCAGGCATGAGGCTCTGAGGTCATGTGCTGGGGTGTGTAGCCTGTGACCTCGCTGTTAAAGTTTACTCCCTGTGACCAGTGCCCTTCAATTGACACACTGGAGAAACAATGCTGTGTTACAAATTGTACTATATTTTTGAATTGTAACATAGCGTACAAATGCCACATGTTAATTATAAGTGTTGTTTTTTTATGTCTGTTTTCTTGTAAACACATTGAGAGAGTTTAGCTCTTCCAATAAAAACGAGGACCTTCTTACTAAGAACAATGTTTCTAGTTGAACAAACATTAATTTAGTGCTGCATCAGATCCATTTGTGTTTAAGCATTCAGAAGTCCACACTCCCTGATGTCACCTTGCAGTCGTGTCCATCAGACATCTTGACTATTAGCTTTGTGGCTGCTATGTGTGTAGTCCCCAAAAAATAAATGTCACAAATGTTGCATGCGCTTGAAAAGACCAGGTTTTTTGAAAAACAAACTCCGGAAGCCACTGGTTGACAGATCTGTCTGCCCATTTGGGTTTGTTGGCTTAAGCTGTGGCTACTGTGGCCGTGCTGTGGCTGCCACCGGTCCATGCCCAAAGACAAATGACACAGGGCCATTTCTAGGTTACAATAACACAACACACCGACACAACTGCAACACCGGACATCCGAAACACTTACAGGCTCATCAAGTCATATTTAGCTTGAGGCTTGTTAAAAGCTAAGTGTTCCTAGTTTTGTCACTGAACAAGCATTTTGTCATGAATAGCTTAAAATATCTAATGATCACAGAATACTAGCAATTTCTGAAAACGAAAATTAAAGTCTTGTTTCCTTTCAATAAATGATGCTAAATTATATTATGACAGAAATTTTGAAATTATAATCATTATTTATAACTGCCCTGTGTCATATGTAAATAATATTAAAGTTCTGCAGGCGGAAGAACCATACAAGGAAGACAGCTCTAGCCCCAGTGCCGCACACAAACTACTACTGTGAGAAGCTATACATAATGATGGTATTCACATCAGTGGTCAAAAGGGAAATCGTCTTCTGACCACTTCCAAATAAACTCAAATTAAGACCACTGATGACCTCAAAATGGCAGAGCTGTGAATGAAGCAGGAGTATTCATGTAAAAATAGTAAAGACATTTATTTGCATGCTGTTATACAGAATCTTGCCAGGCTGACTAATATTTCACTGCAAAATTTTCCCATTTTTTATTCTGTAAACCGACAAAAGATTCAACATTTAAAATACTAAAACGTAGAACAATGCCTGGTTCCTACATTAGCATAGCTTGGAACATATACAGTACATGGGAAATATAAACTATTTGTAGAAGTTGATCTAAATGTATATGTTTGTAGTGAATGTGGTGATTATCATAAACATGGAGGTATGTAGGCTATATCACATGCAACAATCTTAACTATCCCTGTTAAAAAGTTCACTGTTGTCTGGAACAAAATGTAAACATCTATATGTGTGAGTCGGACAGTGATGTTTTGGCCACAATGTTTGCATGACTGATATTTTGGTCGCGGCTGTAGGCAGCTCTGTAGGAGTGGAGGAATGTGACCACAGGGCACTTCCTTGTCTGGACTTAAAGACACGGACCATCACATCCTTAAACGTCTCCAGCAGGTCCTCTGTGTGACAAACCGCGACAGGCAGCAACCCACTCACAAACCGGAAAATGACAACCCTCGGGATGAATGCTGCTCCCTCAGATGTGCAGTTAAAAAAGTGAATTTTTACATTTACTGCACTTCTGCGGGACCTTAATTGCTGCGACCATCAGTGTGGGCGATTGGGCGGCTAAGGACATACCATGCTCTTGTCAATCAAATGAAATGCTGGACCTTTGGGAAGTGTAAGCTGTAAAGTTGAGAGTATCACTGCCATCTAGTGGTGGACCGTGTTGGCTAGGGTCTTGACGCTGCTCTGTGGGGTCGACTCGGCTGTGGCACATGTAGGCCTAAAATAAGAAATAATTGAATTGCCTAACTATATGCAACATGTTCTTGTCAAACATACATATTGACTTTTAGAGTAAAAACATTATGTAGATTAAAACTAGGGCTGTCAATGTTAACGCGTTAACGCAAGCAATTAATCAAAAAACTTTTCTTTTTTTTTCCATTGTGTTTTATTTGAGCACATATCAAAATGTAACAACATAAAATATAACATCAAAATAACATCTGAGGATATTGGCACTCAAATGGAGTAGGTAGAAGTATAAAACTTATTTGGTCCTACCCCAATTCACATATCTACACAAACAAGCTGTTGTTGCTTCACACGCTTATTACAAATAGAATACAAATGAAACAAATATAACAAATGGAAGTTTCAAGTATAAAGTGCTGTTTATACTTGACATTAACATTAAGTGGGAATATAGGGCCATATATAATATAGGTAAGTTATTGGAATGCCGTAAGGAAAACTGTAGGTGCAAAGGTGACATACAGGAAATTAAAATGAAGAGATTAAATAATTTTGAGAGATGAAAGGGAATATAGAAATAAGATGGAGTGGAGTGAAAAGGTTAGAGGCCAGGCACAGATCAATCGTGATTAAGAGAGGAGAGAGCAAATAATCCAAGGCGTACATCAATGGGAGAAACCATCCGGGGCTCTGTGGAGGGGTGTGCTATAGCAACCCCCCGCGTATGTAACAAAATACATCAGGCCAGTCAGGGCATCTAAGGAAATCAGATGGTATGACATAAGACTTGTTTCAATTTCCTATTTATTTTTGTGCTTGCTCAATGTTATTACAGTTACATAGCTTAAGGGATCATTTGCGAGTAGCGTTACTGATGGGTGGATAGTCATGGATCAAACCTGGGTTAGACAGACCTGGTTTAACCCTTAGTCCTGATTTAGACATAGATTAATCCCTAGTTCTTTTCAGTACTGATTTATATTGGAGGTACAATGCTTAATGTAAATATGAAAACCACTGATACTGTACATTATACTATTATTCCAATGTCTCACTCTAAAATGTGAATTGGTTATGACTACCTAAAAGACATATACAATCTCAATGCCAACTCTATTTGACTTTCTTACTACGCCTCCCTCATGCCTGTCACGCGGCCTCCTGCTTTGAACACAGCCTGCAGTTCAGCTGATCTACACCAAATAAATCACGGTAATACAGAAAGAACCGCGGCTGTTTTGCAGTCTAATTTCCCCTCTGTGTATTATTACTGTGTGACGGATAGGCTGCCTGTCTCTCTGTCGGTCTCAATACTTCACTGTATTCAAGATGGAAGGCAGACATTGCATGTAATATTCAGTAGGAGGAGGGCGGCAGGATTAAAATCTATATTCTGGAGAAGCAGACACAGAGTGGAAGCCCCTATGGTGAGGAATGGAGCGAAAGGGAAAGTGGGAATGATGAATCACTTGATATTTCCTGATGATTCTGTCCCGTTGAAACATGCTCTTGCTATCTGGGCCTGACTGTGCACATAGACACACCTGCTGCAACATTTATTACACCAACCAGCCGTGGACTATAGGAATGAAGAAGCAGCATTACAAGAAACATGAGTCACATAACACATTAAACTAACATCGCAATGAATAAATATAGAGTCTTCTAATTCAGGTGTAAATGATTTTTGTCTAGTCTAACACACAAAAAAGCAAACTTTGAGGTATACAAAATATGTCATTTGCATTTTATAATAGGCTTGTGATGAAATGCGGGACATGGCCACATTTCCAACTATAAAACCTCTCTCTATAACATTATTAGTTAAAGGGATGGTAATCTACTCACCCTCTTCATGTCTCCATCACGCTGGCTTTAAATGGAAACTGTTACACACCAATCACAGGCCTAATTGGACATGGGGATGTTCAGGGAGCTCACACACTGCAGTCAGTGACTAATAAAAAATCATGTAGCAATCAAAAAGTTGAAACCATTCATCTGAGTGCTCTGCTTTCCAAAAGTAGCTTTTAACCTCATTTAGCACAGACACACACACGCCTGAGTCCAGGATGTTCCATCTGTCTTCTGTACATACACACAGCCACACACTGGACAGTTAAGTTTGTTTGTAGTTAATAGGTACTCTATCGATTGCTTTGATTAGGCACTGAATTAATCCATTCATTTGGTAGTGATTAGCACAGTTGTGGTTATTTGTCATGTGACTACACACTATTCTCTGTAAGGTCTTGGGTTCTAAGAATGGTTCTTACAAAATATTCCAGGCATGTTTTGAGAAACACTTCAACATTACTGTGATGAGTGCTTGCAGCTCCAAAAATACTGAACATACTTTGATGTGTACCGGCTATGAAAGCAGATGTTATCCTGATGCACTTTGTATTTCTAGCCCTTGTTGGACAAATGACATCATCGCCAAGTCATTCCAACACACTCCAGCAGAAGTTACACACAACTACACAAAAACCACACAACTGTCACACTTATTTGTCTCCAGTGCTGTCTCTACCTGAGCATGCTCTCACAGACATTTACTTACACACCATTGTGAGTATGAAATATGAATTTGCAGCAGTAGCTAAATAAAAGATGAGATTGTAGACAGTGCAGAGGGACCAGTACTGTCACACACATTTTACTAAAACCTTCAAAGTCAGGCCTGGTCTGGGATTTGCTCTGTCTCCTCGTCTTTTTGTTTATGTCTAACTGTCTTGAGTGCAGCCAAACCGGTCTCCCGGGAGAGGATCTGTGGTCCGCAGGTTCGCTTGGTTGGCAGATAGCAGACCATCTTATCCTGCTCAGAAGTCTCTCAGCGCCTCAGGGCAGATCTTTCTATAACAAACTAACCACTATTGAGGGTGTACTCCACCTATGTTCCACAGTTGCTGGTATAACATCCACACTTAAATGCAATCGGGCCAGACCAACAAACCTACACAAGCAAAAACATAAATTAACATAAAAAAATTCATGAATGGATTACGATTAGTACACAGTGCCATAACCTTATGTCATTTTGGTTAAAGAATTTAGTCAGCGCATGTGGACAACAGCATATTAAAATCCTGAAAAGCATGGTGCAAACCTTTAGCATCTTGCACATGTCATAGGAAACAGCCTCTTTTTGTAAGCAAAGATTACTGGTGGTGCCATCTGAAAGACGTGGGCAAAAACAAATCTGCAATAATACAGATTATATCACCAGTGCCAATGCAGCAACCAGCCTCACAATTCTGACCACAAACATCTTCTTATTGCAGAGTTTATTGACATGGTGATACAAAATAGATAGTGACAGGAGCAGGGATGAATAAGGGTTTTGTGAATGAGAGTGACTTGGACAGTTTTGTGTGATGATTCAGCATCACATCCCCATCTGCTCCTCTGTGGGACACCCCAGGCTGATCGGCCTTTAATGATCCACCGCAGCACAATCCCAAAGTCATCCAGTAGCTAATACCCAATGAATGTGAGGTTAACCCCACACAAATGGAAGAAATATTTTTTTTCTAAACATGAGACGCCTGTGTCTGGTTCTGCCAAAAGGACTGACGCACTCAAAAACATCTGCCCCAACATCTGTCTAGCAGCCAGGGAGTCAAAGAGAAGTTGAACAATGACCTTCAACCTGTGAAGGAATAATACAAATAAATAAAGCTATCGTGCTGTTGAAATGTTGTTCTGACTGAAGGAAAGCAAGCCACTGTGCTGTCAGTAACATGGCTGTTATAATCTCTTGGTTTCGCTGAAAAAGGAGAATACATTTTTAATATATTGTCATATAAATATGTCAAATATCTTTTTTGAAAATGTTCATGCAGCAGTGAAGCAGAAGACAACCAACAGCAGGTGAATTGTTTTTCACTTTTTGCTTGATGTTTGATAGGTGAGATATGTCAGCATTTGATTTATTGGGCATACCTGTTTGAGGTATAAAGTTGAACAAGAAAAGTTTCGCTGCTCCTCTGCTGTTGTAGAAAACCACCAGCTTCCTGTTTTGCCATCTTTAAAATTCAAATACGCCTTGATTTCTGCAATCAATCGTGCAGACATAACTGCCTTTAATTGGAGTGTATGTTCTTAAATATTTTTCTGTAAACCTTAGACCTAGTTGCAAATGAAAATCCTGGTAAATCATCCAAATACCTAATAAAGTGGCCAGAGTGTGTATGTTTATTTGAATGAGATTGCAACCCATGACCACAGTAGTCCAGGGCTGAAAACCCATCCAGATGGGGGTCTTTTTTTTTTTGGGGGGGGGGACAGGCAACAGTCACAGGAGACACAGCTGAAGCACAGCTGGAGCACTGCTATGGGCTCTGCATGTCCATGACTGTGTGTGTGTGTGTGTGTGTGGCCATGTGTCAAACAAGTATAACGGCTTGGCCACTTCTTAAGCTAACAATCTAGTACAGGAGAGCCATGCAAATAAACAATTAGGCTACAAGTGGAAAATCCAACAGCCCACTCACTTCCTAATACTTCATGCTTCAGAGGTACGTGGGTAGCCCCTGTGAATGTCAGTAAGTAACAAGTAATCAAAGATGAGCGTTTCTATCAACACAATCTCCAAAATAAATGCCACTTACACTTGCCATTCATGCATAAAGTATGAACTTACAGAATGTGAGAGGGTGTGTTAAAAAATAAATTTCTAGAAAAACACTACACAATCTGAACTCTGACATGCACTGTGTGCTGTGGGTGGCAGTGGTTCAGAATGTGGAGTAGTTTAACCTGAAGGTTGACAGTTTGACCTCTCCACTCCCATTCATATAGCTGTTGTGCCCTTGGGCAAGACAGTTACCCCACTTACTATAACAATGTGATTGGCATTGATTGACAGAAAAACATACTGATACTGTAATGTCAGTGAGCTCTATTTCCTATTTATTTACCTCCACAGACTTGACTCTGGACATACTGTATTTACTGTCCATGTAAGACCCTTCACATACACGCACACAAAGACAGCTGTTCTGGGTCTTGTGGTCACGCACACACATCACAACAGGGTCAATCAGAGCTGGTACATCATCACCGACTGTAGATTAGTGTAGTCATCCAAGCCATGTTTCTGTAAAAAACCCACACAGCTAATAACACTAGCCCTTCATTATAATGGCAACGCACTGTTAGACAGACCTCAAAAATCTTGTTAAGACCTTTTTTTTTGCCTGGAGTTAGCATAATTTGCTCTATTCGCACTATATTAATAAGAGATGAAACACAATGGGTGTTTGGATAGTGATGACTGAAGAAGACATCAACTGCACACAGACATAGAAAATGTATTGTCGTATTATCTTGACCAATCTCTGATACAGATCTGATAAAGGCTTTGCAGGAAGTAAAGGGCAAAGCAGAAGTGTTGTGAAGGTGAAAGAGACTTGCCCAAAATGTCAGCGAGTCTTAAGAGCTGCTGATTCAACACCGACAGAGCCATAAAGAAAGTTGACTTTTAAAAACCAGGAGAGCATGAAAAGTGATCAAGATTTGGGACACTTGACCAGAATCTTTTGCACTTTCTGAACCAGGACCAGACTACTAAAGGAAAGAGAATGCTAAGAATATTACATGTTTACCTGCGTTTTCCTGATTATTGGGCAGGCAGGTCTATTAAGTCCAGGGGTGTCCAAACTGTGGCCCGCGGGCCAAATGCGGCCCTCAGAGCAATTTTTGTAGCTACAAAAAATGCATTCAATGTGTAGTAAGATATCTTTCTACTTTTATATGTTGTTCTAAAATGGAGGGACACTAAGTGAGGCATATGTACAGTATCTAGGAAACAGATAAAACCAAAGGGGACTTTTTTTGTGAAAGTGAAATCGGTCACTTGAGAACTGAACCCACTATCTCCTTGCTTCTTGCTGAGAGGCAGAACAGTCAATCACTACGCCATTGTGTAGCCCATCTTTTTCTTACAAGTTACATAAATTTGAAAAATTTTCTTAGCAATATTTAATTTACTGTATAGCCCAGAATGCACAGTAATTCAGTATTTCTTTTGCTCAGAAGGATGATAAAACAGAGTTGCAAGTAAAGACTGTCTATTCTTCAGACTACAGTGGGAATATTGTCTCATATGCGCTTCAACAGAATAATGATGATAAGAAGCATATACCAAAATGCACTATGATTGTCCAATATCCACTGCATTAAAATGAAAGCTGTGAATCCCACTTGCCTATTATTTTTGGACACTGACTTATAAGAAGTGAGTTGTAGAAGGTTGGATATTATGTAAGCCCATAGAGAGAAGCTATTAGCATTGATAATGCTGAGCACTGTGCACAGACAGCAATAGCCCGAGGAGAAGAGGATGATGAAAGGCCAAATGATGGAGACCTGCATACAGACACCGTATCTCCTCGAATACTTAAACCCAAAGTTAATACAGAAAAAAATGTTTTTCATATTTCAGCCAAGGCCATAATAGAATTCACTTTTGGTGGGTTTGTCATTTAAACATAAGAGTTAAGTTTTGTGATGAAGCATTTGTAATGAAGGAATGAAAATTGTGTTACTTTTGACCTCAACAATATTAATCCTTCACACCTCAAATTCAAAAGCCTCCATCTTTTGTGAGAGTACAAGGGTTACATAGAAGGTACTATCACATCTTCTGACATTTCACCAGTGTCTATTCATAAACCCACAGCAAATTGTTTCACCAATTTGCTGTTGACATTGGTGTGTCAGCTAGAATCAATACATTCTCAATAGACATTAGCCACTTTTGTTTTATACTATTTCTCAGTACATAAGCGTGTCCCTGAAAATGTTTACTTACAATTTTATATAGAAAGTTCTGCTCCTTCATGTAATCATGTATTTTGTGTGTCATTCATGTGAATCTGCAAATCTTCGCACTAGAGTAAGTGTACAGCAGCTGTAATGGGAGCATTTACATAGAGGTCAAATCTATAACACAGCCTGGAGTGTGTGTCATTTGAGCTCCTTCTGTTTCATGGCTGTGTGTCCTTTGGGTGTGTGTGTTGCTGATACATCTGTTGCATCAGTCACTTACAGTATGTAAAATGATGCAAAATCATTGTTCACATGACCACAGGCACTCTCAGAGGAATTCCCACAAGCTGATCAAACAATACTTGTGCACACAGATTCACTATTTACTCTGGGATATTTCAAGTAGGTTTACAACTATAGTATAAAACAGAGATACAACATCTTAGAACTTATTACAGTATATGGTATGGTTTAGGCCCTAAATTAACAGCAACCCACTTTTTTTTCTCTTTTTTTTTTTTTAAATATCTAAGCAAGTAGTTTCTGAATGGGAGTGGGGGCCAAATAGTGGGTTGCAAGGATGCTGAATATAGGGTTTGAAGCCTAATAATTGCTTAAATTATATGAAATAGGGAAACAGATTTTAAAATGAGTATAAACTATGGCAAAAAAATGGAACACAAACAGCTCCCACTATCAGAGCAGAACCAAGATATGATGAGATGAAGTTTTTCTTTTCATGGTGGTGGATAAACAAGAATGAATCAGCAGGCTAATCTGTCTAATGGCTGATTCTAACCTGTAAAGCAGTTTGCATATTAAATTCAGTAATCCGATAAAATCAGATCACACCCCTCCATTCAAACAGTGCCTGAGGTATAGACTGCTATTAATATGCGGCTGAACCAGGACAGTGAAAGTGGGGAACGGAAGCAGGCCGGCATCCACTGGGAAACAGATCGCTGTCCTCATTTTAACCAGAGGACCAGTGGGAATATCAGCGGGAATTACCTGTGGGACTACATCAATGGGGAGACTGCACGGCCGCAGTCCATAGTTAGATTATTAGATATCTTAGCACTACATTGTGAATCTACATACTGGACAATGTGACTGTCCTGGGGATGAAAGTAAGAATACTCCCTGGCCAAATTAGGCAAAACTTGTGTCCCAAATTTTAGAGGTAATGTTGTCCTGTCATTTTGAAAAAACTCAGGCCAACCTATCGGGTTCCAATAACCTTTCTATGTTTAAAATCCTTGTTAAAGTTCTTCCCCATTTTGAATCTCATTTTGAACTTCAGTATCTTTGTCTTCAACATGTCTTATGCCTCAATGCATTGAGTTGATATCTGATTAGCTGTAGTATTTTCCCTACAGTAACAAGCAAGTACAGTGGTGTGCCTAATAGAGTGATATGTACAGTATATTGAACAGAAGGCCAATGGGAGTCCGAGTGACGTGGTGTTGATTACTCAATACCTGTCGGCCTCTTCTGCCTCTCCCTGTGAGTGTGGGTGCGTGTGTTATGACAGATGTCCCACCATGCTGCGTCACAGCAGAGGATGAGCTTAAAGTTCATTTGGAGGCGCCTTGTAACATTTAGCCTCCGGTATACGATACTTCAAAAACACTGAAGACTAGGGATGTAACGATTCACTCAAACCACGATTCGATTCACGATTTTTAATTCAAGATTTCGATTCAATTCAATTCTATTTTTTTAATCTAATAAATTGTAGACATTTGATAACCAAAAGTTGCTTTATTTTATTACAATATAATTTTTGTCATTGTATCATACTGTAACTGTCTGGTGTCTTAA
>JAVQJW010407536.1:0-10661 GCA_036025195.1 Hypseleotris klunzingeri
ATTGTGTCAATAATCCAAAAGTATTTGCATTTAATCATTCTGAAAGCAATGCTACTTGACCGCATTTCTTCCTTACACTCACTCAACTAGATATCTTTACCTCACATTGCCTCTGTCTGTAGCACAACCCAAAATTACTTTAAATGCTCCCTTGGAAAAGATTGAGAGCCAAAATACACACACACGATAGTAGTACACAAGCCACAAAAAGCAGGAAATGTCAACAAAGAGCAGCCACTCCTAACACAAAAACTGTTTTCTACCATAAAAGCTGGTCTTCTATTCAAGCGCTGATGAAGGGGATGTTTATCACAAAGATTAGGAGACCGTTGTCAAGGTTATTTTACCAGCACCAACTTAGACTTGCAAAGATAGGATTCACATGTATGTTTTAATTAAATGGTGTTCTGTTGAATTACTTTGATGTCTTTATCTCTGGCCTGGTGCTTGTCTAAAATACAGCAACCAGGCATAACATTATGACTACCAATGTGAATTAAATAGTCTATTCATCATTGCATTTGGGAGTGGGTGGGATATATTAGCAAGTAAATGTTTTGTCCTAAAAATGGTTGTGATTTGTAATTGAAGAGGAAAAAATTTTAAATTAGAGTGCATTGTGATTGTAACTTGGTCAGAGTATCTTCAAAACTGCAGCTACTGTGGGGTCTGCAGTGGTCAGTTTCAATGAAAAGTGGTCTAAGAAAGGAACAAAATGATGCTCTGTGATCTGTTAATCTTGCCTCTGAAAAGGCCGTCTATGGGAGCGGTTCCAGACTAACTTCGCCATATAGAAGAGGAGGCAAAAGTTAGTCTGGCTGGCCAGTCACATTGCTTCGAGATATAGATTACATTTGCATACAGAGTGGGCAACTGAGATCATAATTCTTTTTCCACTCTATACAAAGAATTAGTTTAGCCCTTGGCAATTCTATTTCCAAGGCATGTTGATTAATATACCTCAGAATGCAATTGGATAGACATAAAACCAATCACTGTTTAAGATAAACAGGGGTGCAGTTGTTCAGAATGCAGAGCAGTTCTTTCAAAAAACTTGAAGGTTGGCAATTCGATCACTCTATCATGTGTCATTGGGCAAGACACTTCAACCACATGGCAATGAATGAATGTGTTGGTGTGATTGATTGTGTGTATAGTGATGGTTGGAGATGGTGGTATGGCTGGCACTTCTTAGTTAGTCTGCCTCAGGGCAACCACAGCTACTGAGGTACTGTGCAATATAAATGGGCAGGTAGAATTGATTTTGGTGAAAACATTTTTTGAATGGGAGGTGGTACCAGACAAACCAGACAATTAATATTTATGTGATTGCTGTGTTTGGTGGTTAAAAAATACGGTTTTGTTGCCATATCTGTGTCAGCCTGCCCCAGGGCAACTGTGGCTTTGACTTCGATAAAAAAAGGTTAAATGGGAATTGGTACCAGACCTATTTTGGGACATTTCACTCTCTTTGCTTATGATTGTTGTTCTGACTGTTGTGTGTTTGGCTTCAATGTCTCTGTGAGTCTGCTCCAGGGCAAATGTGGCTTCCAAAATATCTTTTATCTAAATCAGTAGGTAAAATAGGTTTGAATTAAAGATCATACTGGACTACTACTTTGTAAAGAAAAAAATATATATATGTATGGCAAAACATTTTTTTGACTTTTGACTTCTTGTAACAAAGTTTGAACAATACAAATTATTATGTCACTCACCCTGATGACTTCTGGCGTCTGCTGAATGAGAAGTGTTGACCCAGTGTCTTTCACCACAGTGGACTCATCGTCTACTTCTCTTCCTGTTACCGCTGTCGGCATGGAAACCGGGGGTGGAGCTTCAGGTACAGGTGTTTGTTCAGCTGCAGGTACTGAGGAATGCAAGCTTGAAGGTGTTGAGTCTATTGGGATTGGCTTCTGCAAGGGTTCAACTTCGTAAATTTGTGGCGCCTCTATTACCTCAAGAATAGGCTCCGGTGTGGGGATACGAGGCACTGGTTTGGGGGTAGTCTCAATTTGGGACAAAGGTGGTGGAGGAGGTTCAGGAGTAGTTTCGGATAATATTTGATGGGACTGTTTTGGTGGAATTGCTGGTGCTACATTTGAATAGGGTGAAACGGTGGTGATAGTTGGCGATATTGTATTTTCTAGTAGTGGCGTACTCGACCTGCTGTTTGAAGAGCCCAAAGTATCTTGCAACAATCTCATCACCTCTCTCTCCTTCCCACTACTACGCTCTTTACTTCCTGTACTCCCAGCCCCAGAGTCTACCAGCTCTTGTGCAAAACTTTCAATACTTTCCAAAATTCTCATCAAAAGTGCGCCATCTTCCTCGTCTCCTTCCTTTTCTACCTGGGGAGGAGCAACCGTTTGGGGGGATTTTGATCTAGGTCCATTCATAGTTATGGGACTTGGCTTTTGAATTGGAAATTGTGGCGTTTTGAGCTGACTGAAAGCATCGCTAGATCTGTCCCGCTTTCTTGTCTTGGCGGGCAGTGGAGGGTTGCTCATGGTTTGAGACAAGTTTTCTAAGTCCATAAGTAGCTTGTCAATGTCATCGTTTCTATGAGCTGTGACTGGTTTTGGAGTTGCAAGGTTTAGCTGGGGAGACGAAGGCCAATTTTGATTATAGCTAGCACTGACTGGCAGATTATTTGATGAATTAAAAGATGGTGGAGAAAGTGGCATATGCTGATTCAACATTGAACCATTGATGTTATTCGAAATGGGCTGTTTAGGAGGCGTTTCGCAAATTTGCTCTAGTGGTTCCTCCTCTTCGATATAGAGCGCCTCCATTGGGGATGCTGGGGGCGTGTGCATATATGGGGGAGTTGGGGATGTCCTAAGCGGGGAATGAGATGGTGATGAAGACAGACTTGAAGAAGCGCATGTTACAGATGGGACAGTAAGTGTGTGTTGAGTAATATTAGCTGCTGAATGCTGGAGTCCATTAGTTACTGGAGGCACTCTTGAGGGCGAACTTAAGGGTGATTTGGCATTTAGCGACTCTGTTTTCAAAGACGAAGCAACATAGGAGGATGTTTTGGTAATGGGAAGGGATTGGACTACATCTTCGTAACGGGGCGGTTGCTCGTTGCCGAAAATTGGTGAAAAAGGTGATTGCTGGAGCGAGTGAAGACTGTTTACAAGCTCTGCCAGTTCATTGTGCCCGCTTCCTTGCCCACTGATGCCCTCCAAGTCTAGAGGAAGTCTTTTTAGGTATGAACTAAGTCTTGTCATAACAGCGCGGTATACACTATCAGGACTTGCACTACCATCTTCTGGACCACCCCCTGCTTTACTACGAATACACTGCTTAATAATATCAGTGCATTTCTTTAAGTCCTCAGAGCATTTTAGTAGGATGTCCAGACAGGCGCGGATGTCCTCCCCTCCACCACTGCCCGCTTCGCCACGTGTTTTCTCCAGCAAACGTGCAATCAAATTCTCCTCCCCCATGGTGCTACGGTACAAGGAGGCCACAGTATTGAGACTTTGATCAAGTGAGCTAAGGCTAGATAAACTACCAGTAGAGCTCGCTTTAGTAATGGCCGACAAGCTGCTTGAGTTGCTTTTCTGTTTCGCCTCCTCTAAGCTTTTCCCCAAGCTAAACGGTGGCATGTTCTCATCATTTGAACCACTCAAGCCATTTGTCATCCCATTATTTGTTCCATTCGGGGCGACAGCGGAGGTAAAGTGGCCGTAGATTATCTCCAAGTCCGCAGAGCGACGGCTAAAAGAGTCTGGGCGTACTTTACGGCCCTTTCTGAACGTGACATGATTTGAAGTTTGTAGTCTTAGCTTATCAAAGGAGAACTCTTTCAACTTGCCACTGGCTAAATTGATGGCTTCCTCAGTTATATCTTTTAAGCTGCCAGATAGGTTGCCAATTGAACCACTCGTAGAAGCTTTTTTACTTCTCCATGTCGATCCATCCTCGCCTAAAGTCAAATTCCCACTGCTTCCGGCCCTTTCCAAAGAAACTCCACTGCTAAAGCTGGTATCCATTGAAACACTCATTTTAGGGTTAGCCATATGTTGAGGGACAATGTTTTTCGACTGGATTCCCATGTTAGTTGAATCTGAGTATTCCAAATCCGGTGCTACGAGAAGTTCAGAGCAGGTGCCTCTATGGGCCAAGGTACAGTCCAGTCCCTGTGATAGTGCCCCACATGGCCCGGAGCAGTAGTGCACAGCGTGGGAGTGTGCACGACGGTCCACCACTACACTGTTGTAACAGCTCACACTGCTCACGACAACACGATAGGCTGCAGCCATGATCAGAAATGTCCAAAAACTAAAATCTAAAAGAAAAAATTACAATGTTCATCCAGTTGAAAGGAAAAAAAATAGTCCAAACAGTGAATCATCTTGAGAGAAGGAGCTTAAAATCGCATCCACAAGCTTAAAAAGTTTATTCCCAATAATGAAAGCGATCAAATATTAACGATTCAAAAAATAAAGAAAAACATAAAAGTATCTTGCTTTGAGAAGGAGCAAAAAAGGGTTAACATAGTCTTCTTTGACAATTTAAGACTGTGCCTTCAAACGCCCCTTCATCACAAAAATACAGCAGCCGCAGAAGGCTCAAATCACATAAAATCCACAATTTCCAAAAATAAAAGAGACAGAAATAAATTGCAAAAAAAAAAAGGTAGAATATCAATGAAATCTTCAAAAGCTGTGTTTGCACTTGTCTTATCCAATCGATAGACAAAAAAAGTTCAAATGGTGAATCATCTGTGACAAAAAATAGCTTGAATTCTTATATGGCAAATCTCCCATGTTAAAATAAAAAAATACACTATGTAAAAATAATAATGTCCGAAGTCAGGAAATCGTATCAGATCTTCAAAAGGCTGCAGTGGTTTTTCAGATGCATAAATGTTTGAAATCTGTGGGCCTCTTAATAGCAGCTGAACAGTTCCTCCTCTCTCCACAGGCTTCCTCCCTAACAGCAGCTCATTACCCACTAATGACAGCCGTGAAGGGGGCCACAGCGGAACATCCAGCTGGGGGTGTCACCCATCCTGCCTCAAGTACCCCAAAGGGTCTAATCCAGGCCTGGGGACATTTCAACAACACCCCCCTCTCTAGACTGGATGCATCAAGGTCTAAACTAGAAACTAAAGCTAAAACAGAACGAAAGCAGGGCAAACTCAGGGCTAAATTGGGACTAAACCAGGGCTAAACCAAGGTAAGACTAGAACTAAACCAGGGCTACATCGTGGACATACAGTACAAGAACTAAACCAGGATTAAGCCACACTAAACCAGTGCTAAACCACAGCTTAATCTGGTCTGAAGCGGAAGTATATTAATGACTAAACCAGGATTAAGCAAGAACTAAACCTGATATTTACTTGGACTAAAGCAGAAAATAGGGCACACTAGGTATAATAAAACTAGAACTATACTAGGGCTGAACTCTGTATACACACGGTCTAAACCAGCACTAAACCCGATAAAATTGTAAACCAAGATTGAACCAGATCTAAACAAAATCTTATATGCTCAAAAGTGACATTTCAACACCCCTCCTTAATTTGTGTACATCCCACGGGGCAGTGATCAAGCCTCAAAAGCGACTACCCCTATATTCCTATTGGCTGGATAAAAAGTCCTAGAGGAAGCTGTGAACTATTTGCTGTGGCCCTCAGACAGCTGCAGGAGATAGGCCACAGATGGTTGGCTGATGTAGCTTGGTCTGGATCTCAGTCACTCCTGTGGTCTCCTCCAGGGCCAAGATGTCAACCATGTGTCAAAGGCTTGTGTGTGTACGAGGATGACACCACCTGCAACAGAGGAGAGAGAGGGAGAATAAAGTTAATAGGTCTTTAATGGCTGATTGAGAGCAGACAAGGACAAGAATGAGGATACTGGCATGCACTGACAAGATGTAAAGTGGTTTATTGACAATTTAAGAGAGGAGTTTTTATAGTGCTTGGGATTGAAGATGCTGCACGAAAAATGAAAAACAACTTTGTTAGTGAAAGAATAAATTGATTTATTTATTCGCCGGCATAAAGGGCTGCTGTTTGTTGCTGTTTTTGACAATTCAAGATGTCATTTTCAAACTCCACAAAACATTGCAGTTTCAGGTAGTCCAAAAATTACACCTTTAACTGCTTTGATAGAAAAACAGTCAAAAATAATTAATTCAACAATGAAGTTAGCTTTTTTCATATAATAGGCAACGGCAAGTTTTTGCAATCTTTAAAAAGTTTTCACCCGAAACACTTAACTATGCATACACAAATACACAGCGATCTACAGCGAATATATAATAAGCAAATAAACAAGGTCATGCACAGTAAAGCAAAACAGAGACTAATTTAAACTTTCTTGTTGAGGAAATTATTAAAACACTATGCTGTCTCGTCTGCCTATATATGTCCATCTTAAGACTTGACAATATATCACAAATGGATTTTATTAGAATCTTCATCTTACAGAAACGTATATACAAATATTTGTCCTATCAGAGCATTACAAGAAGCTAAGCGGCAAAACTATCTCTAAAGTGGTCATTATTTAGTCCTCAGTTTACCCCGGTGTAGTTCTATATAAGCCAAGTTTGATACAACATTGAGGAGACTAAAATGTATGTGAACTAGGGAGCTTTTTCTTAGAGCCAGTGAAGGCAGATGATTGGTTGGTTAGTAGGGGTGTGTGTAGGGGGGGGGGGGGGGGGGGGGTAAGATGGCACAATGGGGCCGGGAGGGTTGTGGCACCTGGAAAAACAACTATTAAAGGTTCTTATGGAGAAAGCAGGCGGTCACCTCACATCACTGTCTTCTGCACAAACACACAACAGCTGGATGCTGCTGAATCAGTCTGAGGCAGGAAATTACACTTCCTGACAAGCTGCACTTTAACTTAAATCTGCATTGGCAGTTTTAGAAATAGGCCATTACCAGCATGCATTTAGCCTGACAATCACTGCCTCTTCAATGTAAAATGCCATAGAATAGACCTACTATGCCTCAACAAAAAATGGCAAATCCAAACATTTTCAGCACTTGAGCAAGTCAGTGCCTCTGCATACAAGATTACCCAAATATGCATGAGTAAAACAAAATACACCTTATGGTATATTTTTAGACAAAGAAACAACTTATTAAACATGATTTAAAAGCTCCCAAATGTCAAGTTAGCATAATAGGACATGTTTACTATCCACTATATACTGTATGTGTGCACTCTGGCTGCTTCCTAAAGTGATACGAAGTAAACAAACTCCGTGATGTTTGTAGTCCTATATAAACTGCAGACACAGACGTACACCCACTCACGGTTCCTGCACATACCTCCCTGACACATACAAGAGTAAGGATGATTCACTGCTTTGTAATCTGCTGTATACTAGTAAGTGTAATCAAGCATCGGCTCAATGTTATAGACGAGTTAGCAGACAAAATGTGCAGAGATAAATATCAACTTTCAATTTATATCACCAAGATGAAGGTCATAGCTTTAGAGTGAGTAATCCTGGTGAGTGTTTAGCTGCATACCTGTAAGCAAATAAAATAAGCTGCAATCTTAAAGAAAAGGAGTAAATATACACACACGTTTGCTGCCAGGAGATCCTTATTTTTGGGATTTAGAAAATGTCTGGAAGGGTCAATCAATCAATCAATCAAAACCACACCTGGCACGGGACAGACTTGTCGCCACTAAAGACACATGGCAATCAACTTATAAAAGGCAAAGTGGGGGAAGTGTCTTGCCCAAGAACACAATGAGCTGGAGATGAGCCAGGATTTAAACACCAACCTTCTGATTAGTGGCTGACCAATTCAACCTCCTAAGCTACGTACATCTACCCCATTTCACTGTAATTTCACAACTGCAGAACTCATCTTGTCTAATGGTACACGATTACCCAAAGAACCAGGCGACATTTTCTTGATAAGTTAAGATGTGCTGCTTTTCAACACTTTTGCAATGGTCCAATTTAGCCAAAGAAATTCACAGCTATTCCACATAATGACTTTGTTCCCATCTCTAGTTTCCTCTCACACCATGTTATCCTGTTTCTGCCCTGGTCTTCCAAGCCTCTTCATACCCGGGCTTCGTCCCCTCTTCAACTTAATCTAAAAACAGTCCTCCTTCAACTTGACCTTCACAGGAAACACTAAATCACCAGAGGCCACTTCCCTCGCACCCGTCACTCCTGTCACCAGCTGGATGTTTGTGCACAGGCAATGCTTTTTTTCTTTGTTGTTTAAGTTGCTGCATAAGACGGCACAATATATAGTAAATGTATTTCACTGCTATAGCACAATATTTGTATTACTTTGGTATGGTCTTCGCTTACAGAAATGAAGTATATTTGTCCATTCAGAGCATTAAAAGAAGCAGAGTGGCCAAAATATCTCTTAAAGCCTGATTTGGTCATGGATTAGTTCTCATTTTAGCCCTGGTTTAGCTCTTGTTTAGTCCTGGTTTAGTTTTGGTATAGTCTTACTCAAGTGGTAATCTACACCCAGTTTCGTATAGTCCATTTAGTCCAACCATCTATTTAAAGCAATCAACATATCTCCATTCATTTAATCATAATATTCAACATACGATTTATTGCATTTTTTCCGAATATCGTATCTTTTGTTTTGCTGTTATGGTCCACAGAATTGATAAGGGCTCTTGGATTAGAGCCGAAACGTCTTCAACTCTAAACCCAAGTCCAGATGACTGATTTAAACCTTTTTCAACTTTGATTTGACTACCTGGATAAAAGAATGAACCTTCACAGAAAAGTGTGCATGTGCATTTGAGCATTCACTGTTGGGGCCAGGGGACCCTCGGAGGGTAAGTGGGTCTTTGTTGAAAGGGAAAAAGCTTGAACAGAAAGCCCAAACATACCCCCAGGAAGCCGGGACAGGCCCAAACTAGCCCTGTCATTATATGTTCCAACACAATCTTATGCATGGCTTATGTGTGGGTCCCAAGATCGCACACAGCGCAAAGCAATGCAACCTACCTACAAGACAACTGTGAAAGGCACTATTGACAAAGGGCAACATTAGCTAGAAAAGGATTATTACTCTTTAGATAGGAGGATACAGTATTGTTCAAGTGTTAAGAAATGCAGTAACGTAGAAATGCTTCCTACCCAACTTTTAGAAAATGTATACACATGGACGACGGTGACGGTTGTCATTCATCCAGGTAGAGTTAATTCTACACTAAAAAATGTGTCCAGATGCCCTTTTTCAACCTTCAGAATATACACATGGACTTTTGAAGGCAAATTTGGATTTAGATATTTCTTTTTGAATGATTATCTATCAACATTTTTTCAAAACTGTCTAAATATTTTTTTTACATTACTGTATCTATCTCTCTACAATTATTACATTTTTAACTTTTGAATCATCAATTCTCTCCCCATCCATCTTCCTTTCCCACATTACGATCTATTATGTCCTTACTAACCAGAGTTCTGACCCACTTCTCCTTCCGCTGCAGAGCTAAAATCTTTACATGAATTATTTACTCTGACTGACTTCAGGGGCCTAGCTGCATGAACATCGAGAAATATGACAGACATTCAAACGCACTTGGCTGTTCAAAGTCAAGCTAATTCTGCTGCCATCAATGTCGATTCCTGGCTGCCACACAAAAGCTAGTTGATGTGTGTCCTTGTCATAAGAACCTTGCTACAATTATGATTTAGCATCAGATACAGATGCAGGAAAACATGGAGGGAAATGTGCTAGCAGTTTGCAATTAGACTGTTTGGAAGATGAAAACAAAAATAAAAGATGTTGAGGTGGATTTGATAAACACAGGAAAGGAAAGTAGAAGTGAGACAACTATGGGCTAAACAGCAACTATGGGCCTTAGTCAGTTTACATCCTGGACTTTGGCTAGTTAGTTGCAAAGCATACAGACAACTATTCACTCACATTCATTCACTATGGCCAATTTAGAGTCACCAATTTAGAGTAAAAGAGTGCCATCATAACACAAGCAGTACATTCAGACTTCTCTCAAAAAGACTGATGTTTAGCGGCCAGAGAATTTAACACACAACCCTCTTGCTGAGAGTCAGAAGTATTTTGCCAAAATGTACCTTGTTCTTTTGAAACATAATTTTATTAAACCTTTGAGTCAATTTGTCCCAATTTTCCAATGCTTTCCCTACCTTTCATGTTTGGGCCAGTATCTAAAACATAAATCACCTAAACTGAACTCTAAGCATAGACCTGACAAGCATTAGGGAGGTTTTTTGGTGGAAATTTGGGGGTTTTCACCGAATATCTGGCAACCTCTGCACTCACAGTCTCTGGATAGGCCCCATGCTGCAGAACACTATTCACTGCACTCTAGAGACAAAACCACTCACACAACACTAGACCAAATGTGAAGGACCCTGCCTCTGTAAAACGTACTGGTTTTATAGGTCATAGCTCAGCTGCAGGTGTCCAGGCCTAAAGGGACTGTTTTACATAAAAACAACTCTGAATTTTACTTGGGAAATGCTGTTGGTTTTTGTAGTTGTAAAGTGGGGTCATCTGTTCTGTATATTTTAAAGTCAAAACTTATTTCCACAGGCTTTTTGGGCAAATGAGGATGGTATTTATTTGTCAGTGTGCCTTAAACTCAAATTCAACACGAAGTACAGTAGCTTGAGAGGGTCAAAACTCAAAGTAAATG
>JAVQJW010407541.1:0-12447 GCA_036025195.1 Hypseleotris klunzingeri
ATTGCATGTGGATTACTAATGGTAGCCTATTATTTTGACTTATAGGCTACTTAGTTACAAAGCTATGGCTCTGATACTGAACATAGAAGACCTGTAAATACTCTGTTGTTGTTTCCAGGATGCTCCCGGCGCACACACATGCCATTCCAAGCACTCAGCTGCTGCTTGCATCACCGATTCCTCTGAGCAAGCTCCCGCTCTTGGTTTCCAGAGAAACGTAATGACTTGCCAATAATGCGCAAGAGCACACGAGCGTCCTCCGTGTAATATGGTGAGCGAGAGGTCCCTGGGAGTGCCTGCCCATTGTTTGCTTTAATTTCAAATTGCTCAAATGCTGCAGTCGACACTGGGCACTGCTCTAAAAGAGGGTGTGGAGGTATGGGGGGCTGGGGAAAAGGAAAAAAGTGAATTGTGTGTGGCAGGGGAAAACCTATTAGAGCTGGAGAGAACAAAGGGAGGCGATGGAGGGGGCCTTGGTTCTGTAGGGGCCCATATAGCAACTGAAACATTGAAAATGGCAAATAATTTTTTACAACTTGCACTTGATTAAGTTAAAGTCCACACGAATCATGTATATGCTTCCTCAGCTTGTCAGAAGAGCTTTTCAGGGAAAAGAAAATTACAGCAACATTGACCAAAACACACAGAGCACCCAGTGCTTTTATATAATTTAAGGTATTGTGTGAACCAGGCCGTCATATGCCTATTTTTTGGTTCTGACACATGCATTAAGCTTGGATGTTGATAGGTTACAGTAAAGGCTAATTTAATGCCCCCGAATAGGCCTATCTATCTTCATCTTACGAACACATAATTCTTTGGCACAACATAACATGAAATGTAAGTATTTAAAAAGTGTGTGTTCTCTTTGAATTCTTATGACCACAAAAAAGATAGGCAGAAGGTGTGTAAGTAAAAATAAATTGTGTAAGAATTACACAGTTTTGACTGTCTGTCTAAATTCAAATTATCTGATAAAATGGCTCAGTTTAAATACACTAAAACTCTTCTCTTCTTATTTTCTTACTTTACAGAAAAGTGTTTAGTATAGGCTTTATGAAAGCAAACTTCTGCAGTCTTGAGTCTCTACTGAAATCATTTTAAATAAATGTTGTAGAAGGACATACAAGAGTATGCATTTGCTTACTCTAAAAAAATATAATAACCTATTGTGTAGAGCCTTAAAAAAGAATTAATCTACTCTGAATTACCTACTTATAATGCACAAAAAACACTGTCTAATGTGAGATTATAGCGTGTATGATTCATTTGGAAACCGATAATACGCCACATCAGGCGCTTTTACAGATAGGCTAGGTATTTCAGGCTGGTGCATTCTTTGAATGTTTCTGTATAGTTTTGTGGTTTATTGCAGTTATGGTCAATTTAAAATCTAAGCGCTATAATGGTTGTGACAGACCATGTGCATTCCCATCTGTATCATGTGATATTTACCTTAAAAGACGACGTTGTGCAGGAAATGGCTCAAAATAAAACTGTGATGCCTCGACTGAACGCTGCGTTGTATTGGCATTCACTTACCTCATTTTTAACAATATCTCGTGTTTTGTTTTGCTAAATTCAGCTGTAGCCTGCCTATAGCCTAGGCTACTATTGGTCGCCTCTTTTTGGTGAGTAGCAGAGGCCCAGAAAAAAATACAAACAGTCCCAACACGCTGGGGTCAAAGGTGAGGAGAGCCCTCCCCCAACCCACTGTCCGCACACACTTCAGGCTCGGATTGCATGTAGAGAAAATCACACCCGGGGTGGTGGGGGTAGAGAGGAATTCATTGTTTTGGCATGGAGCAGTGCGTACGTCATAAAATGCTCTTACAAGTGCCTCCTTTGCAGAGTATCCATAAAGCTCACAAGAAATAAATTAAGTGAGAAAACACACATAGGACACAGTCTGAAATGCACGAGTGTAGTGCGTATTGAACTATGGTTGGACTTCAATATTGCCAACAGAGCAGTGTCAGTAGCCTACGGAGGCGAAAGGTCCATTTCCGCCGACGTGTAGCCTACTGGGCTTTTACAACATGTTTTAATCCACCTTTGTCCGGGAATCGGATAGCCACGTGTCGAAACAGGTCTCATACACCTATGGTCTAATTCGCGCGCAAATATATGGTGTTAAATGTGCGCGCCTTCAGTGTAATCCTGTTAAAATGTGGATCGTTCATGATGAGGTATAGGGGAAAACAATAAAATAAGTAAAATCCTCAAAGGCAGTTATAGCCTATCACATTTAACACACTCTACCTACGTGCCCATTGTTTTTTAACTAAGTGGGGTTTTATCAGGTTATTTTTTGTAATGTGAAATGTGATAATATTCACGAATATCAGTAATTAATTTAACGTAGCCTATAAGCAACTGGCTAATGTGAACAAAATAGGCTACTCAGGTTTGCGCAAACGTACCCTATAGGTCGAGGCAGGCTATATGAACATTGTGCACCTAGCACAGAGCGGTGTACTGTGGTGAACCTTTACCGTGCCTGGTGCGTCTCTCACGGCCACACTTCTCATCTCCTCCCCTCTGGTCCCGGACCACATGCAGATACAGCAAGGGCTTAAAGAGTGGCATCTGGCGTACCACAAATCTGCATTACAATGAGCCCTGTGCCTAATAGGAAATAATCAAACGTGTAAATATACATAGGGTTATTATGGGACGATTGTTTTATGATAACAGTGTAATATTAAGCTTTGTCTTTTTAACTTTCGAATGGTCCTCAATTTGTACGTTAACTATAAGGCTTCAACTGATCCAAGTCAATACAGGCCATTTCACATTGAACTGATGTTGTTTGTATTTATTTAACAAGGTAAAAAAAAAAAATAATAATTTGATTTAATTAATAATAGTAAAATAAAATTTAGACTTTATTTATTCAGGGTTTACAAAGTATAAAATAGGTAAGCTGTTGACACAAACCTAGGCTATATCTTTATGTCTAACACAAGCACACAGTAGACTACTGCTGAGAACATGATGCAACTTTGTTCAAAATACGTGAAGGGAGTTTTTTCTAGAACAATGCTGTATAACACAGGAGGTAAAACACAGTCCGGTTTCCGAAAAAGCGTGCTAAAGTCCGGATGTGGGATGACACAAGCCTCGGCTTTCTGTCTCTCCCAGACCGGGCACGCTGCACCGTGGCACTGGGATCAAGTTATTCCCCCGGGGACCCGTACCTCCACAAACTGCCCCTCCTCTCCTTCACTTCAGTGTGCTGCCTTGGCGAAAATCTGCCTTTACGTATACGCTGCTCCACAGAAGCAGCACGTGAACTCAGCGCTGTGCTTCTAGACTCAGGTTTTCAAAGAGAGTGGATTTGACTGAGTTTACCAGGGTTAGGTTTAGTTATAATATGTTTTAACACAGAGGTACACATATAATTATAGAATTTAGGGGAGCCGTAAGTAATCAGTCTCTTAACACAACAATAAACCGTGCGTAATGCTGCGTAAAACCAACCAAATTAATCAACAAAAATATGAATACCAAATACACACGGATAGTTTGACTTCTTTGTGTAAGACTACATTAGTTACGACAAGGATATGTAGGGTATGCTACAAAAAACAGGCACTTTTATAAATCTACACAAATGAAAAAAGGAAGAGCGCTTAATGTGTTTACGTCTATATTTGCTATCAAAGAGCGCACAGTTTACACTTTGGATAAATGAAAATATTAACGCCCACGGAAAACAATATGGTGTTTCATGTAATACCCGTGTTGCATAGATGTTATTGCTGGTACAAAGAAGACTCTGTTAAAGAATAAATAGGCTTAAAACATTCTGGAGATGAGCATGCCCAGTCTTGAGTTTGGCCCCTCGCGCACAGCTCTGTTGGTGAGGAACGGGCCACAAGGGATTCACGTGTTTTAGAGATAACAAAGACTGAACGTAAGGCACGAGGAAATGTGGCTCAGGGGCAACCCAACAGTCACCAAGACTTGCTTTATGTGCCTCTGTAAAACACACAATTAGCATTTAATCGGAATCGCTTCAAATCGTCAAACTATAGCCTATAATCCACACTGTGTGCGCATCTGACAGTGCGCACGTGTGTTTGTCGTAGGCGGGGGTGCTTGTGACAGTATAGATGTGGTCTTTTATTGTGGAACTGTGCCAATGTTTTCTATTTTTAGGTGTTTCATCTTAAAACACGTCAAGGCACCACAATGTTAAATTGAAACCCACTTTATGATTACAAAAATCTAATTCTGCAGTTTGGTAGGCCTATATGAAACACGGTACACAAAACTGTGAAATGGGCGTAGCTATAGGTTCATCGGGTGGGAAAAGCAGCCTTGTGTTTTCAGTCCAGTGACTGTCTATTGTTTTACTAGGGTCATACAAAGGCTAAATGTTAACAATAATTTACCAGTTGACGCTGAAATGTCCGAATTTATTTCAATCGCATGCATAAAAAAAATGATTGATTGTGGTGGGGGAAAAAACCTAAAGGTTTTGACGTTTAACTTATAGACTTCTGGTGTGAACCAATATTGTAAAAGTAGGTCAAATCTATAGACATTGAGGAGTAGCCCAATCGTATGTGGCTTAAGTGGAGCAAGAATAATAATAAAAAAAGTAGATAAGTTAACCGTGGTCATCGCAGTAGCCTAAACGTGCCAGTGAGACGCACTGTGGAAACACAAATGTTTTTGGTGAGTTACAGCACGATGAGAAAGAAAAGCAAACCACTGAAAGGGAGACGGGCTTACAGTCGTTGTATTTGATATGGGGGATTGGGAGACATATTCCAGTGTAATCAGGACTGAAAATTAATCTACGTGCGCATTAATTTTTGCAAAATTTGTGTAGCCTAACTGCTAAAATTGAGGCTATAAATATGCTACCATAACTGCGTTATTTACCACCACAACAGTGGAGGAAAAATTGTAAACTATTGTAATGGTGTAGGTGTGGGAAGAGGTGGAGATGGGATATCCATTTTTATTGCATCACCTGTCAGCAGCGTCCAATGGGCGTCATCTTCGCGGGCATTAATTGATGAAGGTGTCTCCAGACTGGCGCACCTCCCTCTCTGTCATTTTATTTGTGGCTTGAACAGCAGCAGGAATAGCAGCTGCATTTTAGCTCTTCTTCTGCTTCTCTCTCTCTCTCTGCTCTCCCTCCCTCCACCTCACAGCCCCTCTCCCCTCTCTCTCCTCTCGCTATTTCATCTGTGAGGCTGAAGCAGTGGTACACCTAGCCCTAGTGCTGCTGCCGTCCAGAGGGCAGTGGAGCCGGCAGAGGCAGCGGCAGGTAGCGACAGCAGCCCCGGCTTAATGCATGCATCCGTCTGCATTCCTCAACCATGCCGGACCGGGGCAAGAGGCGACGCATGGTTGCAGTCGGCTCATTAGAACCCGGCTGCTCCATTTAACTCTGCATGTCAAAGTTTGAAGACGCAGCAGCAGAGTGGAGACTTAAAGGTACGAGGAAGATGGATACCATTCAGAGGTGTTTTTAGACCAAACTGAGCGGCTATGGATTAGTGAATAAACTCAAGATGGGAGACTTAGAATGTGGCTTTGAGGAAATGCAAGGAGTCAGACTGGGATACCTGCTCATCAAAGGCAAGCAAATGTTTGCTTTGTCTCAGGTCTTTACCGACCTTCTGAAGAACATCCCTCGGACCACGGTGCACAAGCGGATGGACCACCTGAAGGTGAAAAAGCACCACTGCGATCTGGAGGAGCTTAGGAAGCTCAAAGCAATAAACTCTATAGCTTTTCATGCAGCTAAATGCACACTTATCTCGCGTGAGGATGTGGAGGCTTTGTATATCTCCTGCAAAACAGAGCGCGTGTTAAAGTCCAACAAAAGAAAAGCAAAAACGGCGTGTGCCCCCGAGGACGAGAAGGCATCCCCGGGTCTCCTTCACGCAGACGCGGGGCTGTGGAAAGAAAAAGTTTGGCTCAGTTTGCACAGCGTCCCGGAAACGCACGCGCTTCACAACAAACCTGGCAGAAGGAAAGAGCTAAGCGAATCCAAACTACCTCAATGTTACTACAAATCCGCGGGGCTGGAACATCGTTCTGTGGCTAGGTCCAGTCACAAACACTTCAAAAACTATGAAAATGCTAAAATTGCAGGAAATCGCGTTAATTTGAGTCAAAGGCATGGGTTTTTCCGGAGCGCAGTGAGTCGGCAGCCGGTTTTGTTTCAATCCGCCATAGCTGCTCAGTCCAGGCACTCGCGCTCAGCCGGCGACCTACTTCACAAAAGGAAGAGGAGGCGCGAGGGGGGCGGCGGCAGAGACAGCGCGAGACAGCACTCGTGGAGCAGAGGCAAACACACGCAATTACCCCCGGTGCTTTTCCTTCAACCCAAATCCACTGCGTCTTCTTTTGGTGCTTTCCATCTCAGTCCGGATTTCTACTTTGACCCTAGACCTCTAACCTATCACCACGACAACCATGCGCAGGGCTTTGCCGAGAGTTACAGCAGCGACACTGAGTCCAGCACCTACTCGGACCGGGACCAGGACTCAGACTTTGGCTCGGGCCTGTCCAGCAGCAGCAGCTCGGAGGAGGAAGAGGAGGATGAAGAGTCTCCGTCGGACAGTTCAGAGGTCAGTTCGGAGGAAGAGGACAGCTCGTCTCAGTCCGACTCCAGCTCCGTCTCCAGTCGGGTCTCTGTTCAGAGCATCCGCTTCAGACGGGCCCGGGTCGGTTCTTTAGCCAAAACTCTCAACAAAGCACCTTTAGTCCTGCAGCCCACGTTTCACTACAACAATCAGGACAAACAGCACAAGTTGGACCAAGTTGGCTCTGCACAGGGTGACTTTATATGCCGTGGATCTAAATATGACTTAGGATCTTTACAACCACCAAAATTCAACCCTCCTGTTTTGAGGGACAATCTTTTTGCTGAGTCCAATTGGGAAAAGGTGTCTGACCCCAGCAGGACAGTGGATTGTTTGTTGGGGCCAAACCAGAGTAATGCTTTTCAGGCCTTGCGTAAAACACCAGGACTTACATCCACCAAAACTTCTCCAGGACTGAGTGGACAGAGCGACCAGGACCAGGGCCCCAAATTCAACGACAAAAAAGACACTTTGAAAGGATCGTGCGTAAAATTGTCCACAAGTCAGCTTAAGAAAATCAAAACAGAGGCCGAGGAGGTGTTGGTGACAACTGCCCCTCACCCAGACAGCGGTAGGACTAGTAGGACACCTCCCTTTAACATCCACAATGTGAAAATTAAAGTAGAAGAAAGCTGTGATGAATATGAATGCCAGAGCGTGGGAGTCAAATGTAAAAGCGACAAGACAGAGAGTGTGGAGGAAACAGGGGACGTTTTAAAAAGTTTAAGTGAGGATAGTCCTGATGTAGCCCCTAAGTTCCCATCTGGCCCCCAGGAATGTAGGAGCACCCGGGACACCCCAGAAGAGGAGGGACGCGTAAGAACTAGAAACTGTAAAGTTGTGGCGCTGGAGAAGAGACCCAGAACATCCAAAAGAAAACAGAGCAGGCCCAACAAGGCTCCCTCCTCCTCCGCGTCATCTTCATCATCCTCTTCGCCTCGTTCTGAGGATGCACAGACACTGGGAATACCGAGCAGACGTAAACGCAGCGCCACAAACACTACAGTACCATCTCCAGTAAAAATGCCTTTCCGCCTAATGGCACATTTCACGTCCACGCCGTCTCTGGTTGTTGGCAGCGACGGGGATTTGTGTCCCGCTTACTCCATGAACTCGCTGAGGGGCCTCCCCGGGCTTCCCCCTCAGTCCCACCCCGTGTGGAAGTGGCAGCCTGGCGGACACATTCTCCCTCCCCCACACGCTCAAAGAACTAGGAAATAGTGGAAAACAAAAGCCTGAACCGTGGCTATGTTCAGTCAGGTCGTAGCTCGTTTATATGGATCATGAACCGGTCCACAATCTTTTAAAAATATGTTTTTCTTTTTGTTTGTTGCTGTAAATGGATTTGCATTTCTTTTGTTTAAAGTTTGATCGAGGAAAAGCTACAGCATCCTAATTTGGAGATACAGAAAATACCCAAGGGACTATGAGACGCTGATCGTGTTTTTTTCTGCTAAGAACTTGTTTAAAACGCTACAAATCCTAAGCAATACACAAGCTTCTTTCTTTTATTATAATGTGTTTACTTGACTAGGCTTTTAAACGCTCGACCTGTTGGATTGTAAGGTGCCAGATTTCACTGGTGTGTGCTTTGTAAAAAAAAAAAAAAAAAGGAAGGGGTTAAATTTGGGCTAAGGGGGTTGCCAGTGTGTGCCACTTGCTAGATTTAAAAAAAACAAAAATACAATGTGATTTTCTCCTATGACTGCCATTCTCGCTGAGCCAGAATATTATGGTTGAACCAGATATGACTGAAGTGGTTCTGTCTTAACATGCTCAACGTTGAGCCTTTATATGATCTGGTGTCGTTTTATTTTTAATGGAGGTTGTGGAATATATTTTGAAGTTGTTCTGGGTTGTTTGGGGTTGTTTTGACTTCTGTGCGATATTTCTGGTTTGCAAACACGCTTGCACACTGGCCAGCCACAAGATAGGCCTTATGTATAGACAATCAACAATAATAATCTTAACAGGTAAGCTTGGTTAAGACTCCAGCCATCGCCCCATTTTTCACTTTGGCCACTATTTTATTTGTGCGTAAAACTAGTGCCAAGGTGCGTCTGTGTTTATGTGACATGTAATACTAGGTTTAAAAAAAAAAAGAACTGGCAGAACCAAAACAGCGTGAAACACCTGCTTCAAAATCACAGTAAACATTGCAACCAAGCACACGTGAGTGGCTTACTGCACTTTGCTGAGTCTAGTTTCAGCTTTAGTGTTGATGGTGCTAATTCTATTAATAAGTAAAACACTATAGATGCAAACTAGATCATTTGACTGTTTAATCACCCACTTTTAGCCTTAAACCACGCCACAACAAGGTAACCGCCAGTCAAATAGCCTTTAAATATATCAGCTCTATGAATGTACGTAGTTCTGTCCAAAAGCTGTTTGTAGCATCCATCCTCAAGTCAGATGCACATTTGTGCACGTGTTTTAATGGCAGTTCTGGTTCGCTGTGCTAATTGGCAGGCCTTTTCTGTCTCCACAAAGAGAGGCCCATGCAGCTTATGGCGAGCCAGATCACAACAAACCTAAAGCCTTTCAATGATGTCAGTCTCCTAATAAGAGCGCATTCATCAGACGGATTGTAAAAACGAGTTAATGTAAATGTATGAAATTTGCATTTTGTGGTGGGTGTGAATGTGAACTCACTAACTGTACAACCGCCATCTCTGACACGGACAATTCAAACTTGAACTTTGATTGTCGCTTGTAACCTGTTATTTTGAAAGCAGTGATATGAGGGCAGGCTATAGCAGTAAAAAGAGAGGGGGCAGCACATGCGGGGTCGAGGGGGAGTCGCCTTCAACCTTTAATCCGCATGTCAAAGGCACAGGCTCGGTATAGAAGGGAGAGGAATAGCCCGTGGTTCGCCCCCTGTTGCACCAGCCTATTCTCACGCACGATTCACAATAGTTTGTTGAGGGACGTGAGATCTTAGTAACGGCCTGTAGGGAGGGCTTTTCCATCGTTAAGACAAATAACTCTGGAATTAACGCAATCAGTGTATCATGCCTCGTGTAGCAGCAGCGCGCCCCCTCGTCCCTGCCCTCCTCAGTCACTCATTTTGATACAATACTTGAGGTCAGGTTTTTGACATGGATTTTGAAGTCACTGGTTGTTTATATGAAACTGAATATTTATTTTTATGAATTTTCTGGGGTTTCTTGTTATGACTCTCGTTGTGAACTTAATTATAAAAGATATCTGCACTCGTATGAAAACTTGAACGGTGGATCGATCTCTTAAGCACTTTCCCTCTTTTTTATGAAACGTTCATTAAACGAGACTGAGTGTGATTATCAGACTGTGTCTTTCTTTGGATTATTCTGGAATAAAAAGTATTTACGTTGTTAGTTACACCAACTTAGCCTTACTTGAGTATCTCTAATGTTGTCATTTTATCAATTAAACACGAGTCATTTCACAACTCAAACCACCTCTGTATCTATGTAAATCATCGTCGATTAACCACAAGATAAGAGTTTGTCCTGGGGCAGAAAGGTTTCACATTTAAAAGGGAGTCCATAATCGTCCTGGTCCGCGAAGGTGACAGTTTAGAGCTGTATAACAATAGAACTGATAATGACAATAATATCCCCAAAGATGGCAACACATCTTGTGTTTAGTCAAGCCACGATAAAGAGGGGGTTCACGTGGGTTTTTAGGAGGGAGGGTCGAGAGAAATGTTATGCATGGGAAGCGCGCATGAGGTGAAACCACAGTCTTTTATGCAAACAGAGTTTCAGCGACGTGTTGCAAGCCCAGCAGCTAGAGCGAGAAACATCACTGAACTGGTCGAACCAACAACCCCCTGGACCTTACAATAGTGAAATATATTGTATTGTATACATATGTTTAAGTAGCTTATCCTTGAATATTGTGATTGATACAATTGTGCTTATTGTGTCACAACACGGTTATTATAGTGGTGGTGAGTGTAGTTTATGCTGGTAAAATAAGTCTGACGCACGTGGAACAGAATATGTTTGATTTTTACGCACTATGGGATCGCGCGTCTTTCTCCAAGTTGTGACCGACCTGCTCTGTACACAATGCGCCATGTTTGACGTTGTGTCTGCCTGATTAATGGCACCGTGTTCTGGTCGGGGCCAAAGCCCTGAGGTTGATAAGGGGAGCTGGCAGGCTGTCTGGCCCCGGCTTGACTGCTGGAGCCTAGAGGGGCCGGACTGGGAGCAGATATACACGCCATTATTCTACTGGTGTTTCAGGGTTAAATTCCAGTGCGGATTGGGAACCAGTAGACTGTAACTTCTATAGAATAGCAAGAGAATGGATATGGGAACATACCTCCGTTCAAGAAAACAACACTAAACACTCTCTAAAATATGTGTATTACTCAGTTTGAAACAAAAATATGGATAGTGCTGACGTGCGCAAAACAAGTTAGGGTCAGCACTTTGCATTGATCTTTGAGACAATCATAGACACGAAGCCGATAAAAGCTGTCAGGGGGTTTTATGTTTAATCTCTCAACTGTAACACATTCACCTCGTCACATAAGGTCACACACGAGCTCATAATATTTAGGTTTTAAATATTCTTAACAAAAACAAACCATGCTCCGACGCCTTTGTCATTTGGCGGTGTGCGTAATTCTGTATTGACCATATAGACTTTTACTATCAACGTGGACACGCTGTTGAACGTTTTATCTTTCTGAGAGTGCACATATTTTAAAAGCGTGTTTTTTTTTTATTATGAAACATTTGCTACTTGCTCTGAGAGAACAGCCGTCTTCAGTTTAGTTTATCAATAAAGTGTATCAATAATTATAATATTAACACTACACGTTCAATAAACACGTAACAATAATGTAATCGCACCAGTTCTCAAAGATGAGAATCCTCAGCTGAAAACACACTGTGGAATAATTCAAACACCCAAATCTTTCCCACGATAGTTCTTTCTCTGTGAGATTTTAGGTTTTAGGTTAATAAATAAAAAATACATGTGTCCATAGTTCTAGCTGTATCGCTGGGGTTGGTTTGACTTCACCTCTTAACGTTCCCCACATCACCCTTAATTAAAAATGAGTGTGAGGTCAGTGCCCCATATCATTAATATATTTAATATATTCATGTGATCACTCAGCCGTTGCTCGAAGCAGGAAGAATGTACAGGCTACGTTTAGTTTTTTAGTAGACCTATAGGCTATTGTTGAGGTGCCGTAAATGTTCAGATGATAGTTTTAGTTTGAGGTTTGTGTGCTCTGCACAGACCTGGGTCAAAAAGAACCACGCTGCAAACTCTGTCCTCCTAGAAATTTTAAAAAGGAAATAAAAAGAAAATGAAGAATTATTTAGATTTGGATCCCCTTTTCACAATAACAAAATAAAGAGCTGGCACTATTTTATGTTATGTTATGCTGAGTGTTATTTCAGAGTGAGTAAATTGAATGTGAAAGTTAATAAAGCAGAGCTCTTGCCCACACACTGACACACCGGTTCTCCACATCCTGATCCCGGTGAGAGAGCAGGCACAGACCCGGGGACAGAGCCGGCGCTGGAGGAGGAGTGAAAGGGAAAAGCAGCAGCGGGCTTCTGCTCAGTCATGGAGCTCAACTCCATTTGTAAAGGCTTTCTGCGCAGCACAGAGTCAGATCTACGTGAAGACAAGCACACAGGTTTTATTTAGTTTAGGAAGTTATCAGCAGACATCTCAAACCACACTGAGTGTGATTTCAACATCAGAAAAGAAGCAGAAAAGGTATTTAGATACATTCAAGTAAAGCCCTTATTGTGTTTGTACTGCCTCAGGCTCCTATTAAAGCTTTATCTGACCTATGAATAATTCATCACCTCTTCCT
>JAVQJW010407784.1:0-12559 GCA_036025195.1 Hypseleotris klunzingeri
AGCTTGCCTCAGAAATGTTTTACTATTGTTTCTGTCCTCCATGTCAGTACATTCTGCCTGATATCAAAATAATCTAGGAAGTTAAGGTAAAAAAAAAAAGTTGATACATTTGCCACCAACCACCACAAACTCTGTGTACAATAACTTCTAGTTAGTTCTAACAGGAACTAACAAGAATAACTAATAAACATTAACACACAATAACAAACATTATCCAGTACAAAGGTCCACACATGTATAAACATAATTTCAATGAAGCTACTGTAGATGTAGTGACATAAAAAGACAAATGCCTTTAATAATGTTCATCTTGCATTCTACACCATGTCAGATTGGTAACGTTACTTACCTTCCCCTCCAGAGCCCCCACTTTAATTTCACTTGAAGCCGGCCACACCAAAAGGTCCACAGGATTGTGACATGGAGACACAAAGTGCTATGGGGCCAGAGAGGAAGGGAGAGGACATACTTTATTTTATGAGCATACACACAATACAACATTAAGAACAATGACATCACAAGACCATACTGAGTAACATTCACAAACACAGACAATACAAAAACATTTTACTTTATGACTATTTTACTACTACGTGTCTCATTAAATCTCATATCCTATATGGGACTAAACTAGAAGATAAACCCATAGAATTCACCCTCTTTGACAAAAACACACTGTATGGTCTGCAACATAAGGTGGACTCCAGTCATTCTTCCCAGAGAATCTTTTGCATATGAATGAGAGCCACATTAACAGACTAAGGCATGCGCTACCTTTTATGAGTGCATAGTATAAAACTGTCAATATGTTATAAAATGTGTAATCTTGAGTTTTTTCCCCTTTTATTTACATAATTTGTCAGTCTATCATTCACATGGTAGTGCACTTATTGCAGGTAACGTGTTTGCCCGTTGAGGTCAGTGCCCTCTTCAGCACCAACCGTCAGGACACTCACCCTCAAACAAACACTATGACCCCACACCCGACCAAACCCAACACAGCTCAAAAACAGCACGTGTGGGACTGCCAAGAACATAGTGTGTGTGCTCTCAGGACTAAACTACTGAATGTCATCACTAGTGACAGCCAAACTCCAGTGTGTGAGAGATCTGTGATTTGTCAAGAACTACATCCTACACACGCATGGACACCCATAGGTAAGTCTCATTTGACAGCCTGAAAAATGGATTTTGACCACTAAAAACAGTTTTATGTTCTGGATGTTTTATTGTTAGATAAATCAAAATGCCAGCAGGATCAGTAACATTACAAAGCATCAAAAAACTTGGACAGGAGAATCACAGCTATGAAGATGAAGGTACATTTCCAGAAGACAAACTAAATATCTATTTGAATTAACAAAATATTTATGGCTGGCGGTTCTTTATTTCTGTCTTGCAGAACCTGCAGGACAATACATGTGAGTTTCTTTTTACTTTGTCTTTCTTGGAGTCAAAATCTAAAATGAAAATATTGTTTGTCCAACTGAGACTGAGTATTCTTTTCCATGCAGGTCAATGTCAGCCTCTAAGGATGAGGAAAAGTGAGTGAAGCACTAACATAGATTTATGATCTCTGTTGTTATTGATAAAATAAACTTTATTTAATCTTTTACGTAAAACAGAGCACAGGGAAAAGCTGAACAACCGGCTATAAGAGTTGGCTTCTTCCAGTTGGTAACATATCTTTATTTAAGTTTTAAAATGATTATTTCTGATTGTTGCGACATAGATACAGTTATTGTGTGTTTGTAGTTTCGTTTTTCCACTAAGCGAGATGTCCTGATGATGGTGGTGGGCAGCGTGTGTGCGGTCCTCCATGGCTCGGCTCAGCCCCTGATGCTGCTGGTGTTTGGATTACTCACAGACACTTTTATCGAATATGACCTGGAGCTGAACGAGCTGATGGACGACAGAAAAGAGTGTGTGAACGGGACCATCCAGTGGAAGAGGAACTACACGGCTGGACTGAACCTGAGCCAGCCCGCCTGGGGCATCATGAACAATTCAACATGGGAGATGCTCACTCCGCTCAGGGAGCAGGCGTGTGGGTAAGTGGCTTGTGAGAAATACATGAGTCTGACTTTTTCAACATCAAATATGATGTATGAGGCGATATTAAAAGAGCTCTGCTTTTTTTAGATCCATGTTTACATGCAGTTTTGCAGGACTTACATGTTTTATTTACTCTGTGCCCACTTCAGGAATCTAAACATTGAATATGAAATGACCATGTTTGCTTTCTACTATGTCGGCATTGGAGTAGCTGTGTTTTTGCTGGGCTACTTACAGGTTAGTAATTCATGTACATTCATTTGAGAATAAATTATTGTGTCAAGTGCAATGATTATTAATGTTAGCTGTTAACAGAAGGTATTACATAGCCAACAGTCCTTGTTAGAACTCTAAATACCTGGACACAATTTATTTTGAAGCTCTAGTCTTACAGTAGAAACAGTAGGATTTTAAACTAAATCCTTTTGTGTAAATAGAGTGTGCATTAATGTTAAATGTTCCTTCTGCATTGAAAATCAAAACATACTGAATCAATAAGTGGAGCATGTCTCTGCAACTGTAGATCTCTTTGTGGGTGACAGCCGCAGCCAGACAGATCCAGCTGATCAGAAAGATGTACTTTGGTAAAGTTATCAGGATGGAGATTGGCTGGTTCGACTGTACGTCTGTGGGGGAGCTCAACACCCGAATGTCAGAGTGAGTGGGAACATTGTGACTTTAATGGTTTGTAAAGAGTTCAACACTGATTTACAGAATCACCTTTTACTTGTGTGTTACAGCGATATTAACAAGATCAACGATGCAATTGCTGATCAGGTAGCTATTTTCCTACAGCGCTTCACCACCTTTGTGTGTGGTTTCTGTGTTGGCTTTGTCAAAGGCTGGAAGCTCACTCTCGTCATTGTGGCGGCCAGCCCTCTGATCGGTGTTGGAACTGCCTTTATGGCTCTGGTAAGCCCCATGCGTCTGTATTACTATTGAGATTTGTGTAAGAGTTATTTAGCTTTATAATAGTGACTTCACTGTTGTTGTTCTAGTTTGTGGCCAAGCTGACAGGCCAAGAACTACAGGCCTACGCTAAGGCAGGAGCAGTGGCTGATGAGGTCCTCTCCGCCATCCGCACTGTGGCAGCTTTTGGAGGAGAGAAAAAGGAAGTGGACAGGTAAGTTATTCAGAAAGAGTGTAGCCAAGTGCTTTATCCACTTTTGTGAACTCCGAGTGCTGTGGGCAGATATGACAGGAACCTGGTGTCAGCGCAGCAGTGGGGCATCAGGAAGGGACTCATCATGGGCTTCTTCACTGGATACATGTGGTTAATCATCTTCCTCTGTTACGCTCTGGCCTTCTGGTATGGCTCCGGTCTGGTGGTGGATGCACAAGAATACACACCGGGAACACTGCTGCAGGTCCAACGCTTTTTTTAGTTCAGCTAGAATTTAATGGCTCCACAGGGATATTTTAGTCTCAAAACAACGAGATTATTATTATTACGTTTATCGCTATTAAGCCAAGATCATGCGTCAGTTTTGTATTTTTTGTGTGTGATCATAAACTCCAACAAATTAATGCACAACCAATCCAATGTTCATCATAATACTATTTTTCCCTTTTTTATTACGAACATTGTTGCAGTAAAAATTATGGTGAAGAGCGGAGCATAAATTTATGCACTGTGGCACAATTCAACAATCTTCCCAGATTAGCAACATCTCTCAATACAATCTTTAGCAGCAAATTTCACACCCCTACCTGCCACTTTGTAATTATTGTGAAGATAAAATTAATTAGCACAACAAAACTTATGACTGAAACATTCAAGCTATTATCTTTCTTTTTCATGTGTTTCTTGCAGGTGTTTTTTGGTGTCCTGATAGCTGCCATGAATTTGGGCCAGGCCTCTCCGTGTTTGGAAGCATTTGCGGCGGGCCGTGGAGCTGCGACCACCATCTTCGAGACCATTGACAGAGTAAGAATCTTGACATTATCACAAGTGTGGCTTTTTATTAGCCAGAGAAAATAGCTATTATGTTATTTCTATGGCAACAGCAGAAATGTATTGATGAGATGTGTTTTGAAATGTGCCATTGGCAGGAGCCTGAGATCGACTGTTTATCTGAGGCTGGATATAAACTGGACAGGGTCAAAGGAGATATTGAGTTTCACAATGTGACCTTCTACTACCCCTCCAGACCTGAAGTGAAGGTAACTAACTCAGCAGAAATACACAATAAAGACTATAGATTATTGTATTCTATGAGGAGTTACATTATGACAGATCCTGGACCAGCTGAGTGTTGCAGTTAAGTCAGGAGAGACCACAGCATTCGTCGGGCCGAGTGGAGCTGGGAAGAGCACAGCTATTCAACTCATCCAGCGTTTTTATGATCCCAAAGAGGGCATGGTACGTTTACATTTCAAAAACACCATCCAAAATAGAAGATTAATATAGTAATTCTTGTGCTCGCTGTTACTTTGTTAACCTGGAAATGAAGTTCCTTGCTGCAGCAGCTGCCTCCTTTCTCATTCAGAGTAGCTTTAAAAATAGACGTCCCAGGGGATTGATAAAAGTACATGATAATCTCTTCCATTATCTGACAATAGGTCCGTACAATCAGATTTTTCAATTTCACTGGAATTAGACCTTGCTTTCTCTCCTTGCTTTCATCCTCCGCAGAAATGAAATACGGTAGCCTCTTAAAGTTGCAATGTGAAGGTTATGCACAAGACGAATATTCCCCTCAGTTGAAAATAGTGTTGTGGCACAAAATATATTAAAGCAACAAAACAAGTGTAATAGCATCATCCATCAAGTTGAGCTGAGCCACCTGCTTTGTGTGTCCCACGTCGCAGGTGACCCTGGATGGCCATGACATCCGAGGACTCAACATCCAGTGGCTTCGGTCTCTGATTGGCATTGTGGAGCAGGAGCCAGTGCTTTTTGCCACCACCATCGCAGAGAATATCCGCTATGGCCGCCCAGGGGTGACAATGGAGGACATCATTACTGCTGCCAAAGAAGCCAATGCATATAACTTCATCATGGACTTGCCTCAGGTGAACCCTCAATTTTATCTTATTTGCTTATTTTTGAATTCCAGAATATATGCAGAACAAAATCAGTAGATGGAAACATATTTCAACATTCTTTTCAAAAATTTAAATTCTCCAAACTTTTCCAGAAATTCGATACGTTGGTGGGCGAGGGAGGTGGTCAAATGAGCGGAGGTCAAAAACAGCGAATAGCGATCGCCCGTGCATTAGTCAGAAACCCTCGAATCCTGCTGCTGGACATGGCTACTTCTGCTCTTGACAATGAGAGTGAAGCTGTGGTCCAAGAGGCACTGGATAAAGTAGGTCCCAAATGTGTACAATGTATTATTTATTTCACACTACTGTAGTAGTGAAGTCTATTTTCTGGTATTTTTTTTACAGGTGCGTTTGGGTCGAACCACCATCTCCATAGCCCACCGCTTGTCCACAATAAAAAATGCAGACGTGATTGTTGGTTTTGAGCATGGCCGCGCAGTGGAGAGAGGCAAACATAATGAACTGCTGGATAGGAAAGGGGTCTACTTCACTCTGGTCACGCTACAAAGCCAAGGGGACAAGGCACTGAATGAAAAAGCTCGAGAGAGTAGGAAATAGTGTCTTAAGAACTGCTTGATTAGGGATGCGTGCAACAACATAAACCTATTTTGTGTCTTGTATTAGTGGCTGACACAGAGGAGGAGCTGGAGGGGCGCAATATCGTCAGAGAAAGCAGCTACCGAGCCAGTCTGAGGTACAATACAAGCACATTCAGTCGCCTCATGTCCTCTGTCTCCTTTCCATTTGCTTACTTGTGTATAATATCCATTAACACAACCCTGAGCCTGCATCTAAATTGGGTTATTAAGGTGGCCATTTTGTGCCTGAAATTGAGTCGTGTCAGAGGAGAAACCGCTACCGTAATTTGCTTAATTAGCCTCTTACATTTACTTGGCCATTTGAGGCATTTAGCTGACTCCATCTTCCAGGGACACTTACAGATAGTGCAACAGGACAAGAGGGTTGTGGTGCATTACAAGAAGAACTCAATTTATGGTGGCAGGTGCAGAATGCAGTTTTCCTACAATATCCATGTGTAGAAATATCCTGAAGAATGTACAGTAGATGCTAGATGTGATGATAATCCTTTGAATGCAGGGCGTCCATTCGCCAGCGGTCACGGTCACAGATGTCCAACCTCATTCCTGATTCGGTTTCCTTCACTGGAGATGTGGGGCCCAGAGCGTACTCGTTCTCCCAGGCGGACAAATCCAAGGTGTGCGTTTGAGTGTGTGTTTGAATGGCCTCTGACTGTGTGTGTGGGTGGATATCTACAACGGAAACAACCACATACCTCAAGTATCTTTTTTATTTAAACAAACAAAAGATAATAAACCAAGGTAGGTCTTGTCTTGTTTGTATTCTAAATCTAAAATGCATACAGAATATAACAATGGCAATTATATAGACACAGACAGACATTAATTCACAATATTGTATTTTTACAATCACTTACCCTCCTCTTCCTGACACCATATACCCATATAGCAATAAGTATACAGTATATCAAGTAAAACTAAGCCACAATACTGTTCATATGAGTATGCTGCCTACATTTTGGTTTGGACAGCACTGTTAGCAAAACTACTTTATTGTAAAAGTTGGTCTTGGTTTTTATGGCACCTGTTTTGAAATGTTTTGTTGCTGCCCTGCACCCTTTCAGACTTTCATACAGCTGGCCACAGGTGCATCGTGATTCATTTTTTCTGGCCTTGGGAAATCTCAAAACTCTAACCTCACATAAACCTATTCTTACTGGAAATGACTGTATTTTAGCTTTTTCTAAATCATATATGGCTCTGAGCAGACAGGATACAAATTTAATATGGTTTGTGTCATTTTGATTAACAGAATGCAGTGTCTGAAGAAGAGGAAGAAGAGGCTGTAGAACCAGCCCCAGTGGCCAGGATCCTTAGGTACAACACGCCTGAATGGCCGTACATGTTATTTGGCTCACTCGGTGCTGCTGTAAACGGTGGAGTCAACCCAGTGTATTCTCTACTCTTCAGTCAAATCCTTGCAGTAAGAATGACACAGTCTCAGTATGTGTCAGGGTGTAAAAGCATACTTTTGAACACTATTGTCTGTGTGTAGACTTTTTCCATCACAGATCCTGAGAGGCAGAGGAGAGAGATTGATAGTATCTGCCTGTTCTTTGTCATGGTTGGCGTAGTTTCTTTCTTCACTCAGATGCTTCAGGTAGAGTAAGTCTAGACTGATCATTATGCTTCCCCTGATATTCAAACTTGAGTGAGCTGTACATGTCTATTTAAATATCTATAGGCTGTGATGTGATGTGTTGTGAAACGGACCTGTTTTACTGCAGGGCTATGCCTTCTCCAAATCGGGAGAGCTGCTGACCCGTAGGCTGAGGCGCCTGGGCTTCCACGCCATGCTGGGTCAAGAGGTCGGCTGGTTTGATGATCACAGGAACAGCCCCGGAGCATTGACCACACGGCTGGCCACGGACGCCTCACAGGTTCAAGGGGTGAGTTACAACCTAGAAAAAAAATATAGATATTCTCATTCATACAGATCAGTCTCATTATGGGATGTACTGCCTTTTATTCTAACATTAGACATGCATGTGTGTGTTGTCAAGGCTACTGGCTCCCAGATCGGGATGATAGTCAACTCTCTGACTAACATTGGAGTGGCCATCCTCATGTCCTTCTACTTCAGCTGGAAGCTCACAATGCTCATATTGTGTTTCCTGCCCTTCATCGCTCTGTCAGGAGGCTTCCAGGCCAAAATGCTCACAGGCTTTGCAAAGGAGGACAAGGCAGCCATGGAGGCAGCAGGGCGGGTAAGTCACGGTGTCTGGACAAAACAACTCAAGTAGACATTTAATATCTCAGATCTATCTGTATAAGACACAACACTCACCAAAACAAGATGCACTTCAGGACAACTTTAGAATGACACACTAAGCCCAGACTCAAAGCAAATTGTATTCAAAATTCAGTTTGGTCTGAACTTCCCTTACTCTTATCTTAATTGTTCCACTGCAGTAAACCCACCCATTTGGTTCTTCATTTAAAGTAGATTAGATGAAAGTTTAATGATCCCCTATTGGGGAAAGGGGGGCGACTGCCTGAGCAGCAGAAAATAGGATATAGTAGATAAGAGAAAAGCAAATACTTGAGCTATAGGCGACTTTTGCTCCCATGGTGAAAATATTTGAAGTATAAGTCACACTCTAGGCATGACTTAGTTGTTAGTTACTGTGCATTTTCCTGGAGGTTCATTCAGCTTTCTTTATTTGTGTGACAGATTTCTGGCGAGGCCTTAAACAACATCCGCACCATCGCCGGCCTGGGGAAAGAGAAGGTTTTTGTGCAAATGTATGAAGCTCAACTCACTGCTCCGTACCAGGCAGCGCTAAAGAAGGCTAATGTATATGGAGCGTGCTATGGATTTGCTCAGTGCATCATCTTCTTCACCAACTCCGCCTCCTACAGGTTTGGAGGGTACCTGGTGCGACAAGAGGGGCTCCACTTCAGTCTGGTTTTCAGGTAAGAGAGGCAAACAAACATCATTCCTAGGACAGAGCAATTGTGTTTTTATTAGGGCTGCAGCTAACGATTATTTTGATAATCGATTAATCTGTCGATTATTTTTACGATTAATCGATTAATTGGTTAATAGCGAAAAGTGCGTAAATATGAGATTTTTTCCATAACTTGAACCAGATATGCCACCAGAGGACTTCTGGATAAAGCATATTTGCAGAAAAAGAAGGTTTTTAATCTTTAATGCAAAATGCATATATATTTTTTACAGTTTTGGCCAAATTACTGCTCTGTGTGGGTTGTTCTCTCAGCAAATGTCATGTTTTAGTGTCTGTATACTCCAGTTAACGATTATTAGATTACTAAATTGGGTTGACGATTATTTCAGTAATCGATTAATCACGATTAATTGTTTCAGCCCTAGTTTTTATATCATTTAAATCCGTAAACTCCGTACAGTACAGCACAGCTTCAACTTCAACATTATAAAAGTCATGTTTTGCTCAAGTATACCCCTTGAGAAGTACGTAAAATTGACTGCATAACACACCAGAAAAAACTCCACCAATTGAAAACCAATTGAAAAAATATGTTCAGCTCTAGAAATTCCTCTAGTGGAATAGCAGTGGAAATAGTTTTATATGTTTTTTTCTTACTGTTTCAGGGTCATCTCAGCTATCATAACAGGCGGCCAGGCCTTGGGCAGAGCATCGTCCTACACACCAGACTACGCCAAAGCCAAGATCTCAGCCGCACGTTTCTTCCAGCTGCTTGACCGCGTGCCTCTTATCAGCGTCTACAGCGACAAGGGAGACAAATGGGTATAAGGGCATTGTGTGATCCTATATGTTACACTGTGTTACAGGCACACACACACGGACATGCTTAGTATATGAAAAGGAGCCTCTTCTCATGATAAATTCATAGAGGAGAGAATGAATGCTTCTTCTATGTGTATGGCTTTGCTTATTAATTTTACATTGAACAGTTGAAGTATAGGTAGATTATGAAATGGTTGTGATGCATATATAAAAAGACAGTTGTACTAAACCACATGAGGGCACTCTACCCCTCTGGCCTCACAGTGACCCTTGCCCTCTTTTTCTGTGTATGTTTTTTAGGAGAACTTCCAAGGCAACATTGAGTTCATTGACTGTAAGTTCACCTACCCTACCCGGCCAGACATCCAGGTGCTGAACGGCCTGAATGTGTCAGTAAAGCCCGGCCAAACTCTGGCCTTTGTCGGCAGCAGCGGATGTGGCAAAAGCACCAGTGTTCAGCTGTTGGAGCGGTTCTATGACCCAGATCAAGGCAAAGTGGTATGTATAGTCTCAAATATATGGGATGTGCTATACCAAGTCTAAGCTGCTTTGAGTCATACCGCCCCTGTCTTCATCTCCAAATATGCTGCTATACTGTAGGTAATACGCAGATCTCAATTAAATGTTAAAAATGTCAATGTCCTATAAGATGAGATATAGAAAAGGGCTTGTGAATAAATGTCAAGTGGTTCAGCTGGAGCAGAGTACAAGTGTCAGTCGACATTATTAAAAGGAAGCTGCAGTTTGTCAGTGTCACAGAATAATTACTGGACATAGTGTATACTTGTGGACTAGGCCAGTGCTGATTCTCATCCTCCGTTGATTCATTTATCAGTCAGACATTTCTGCTGATGTCGAGCTTTATTTTTAAAAAGAGAGTACTTCATCCTGGATGAAGCTATGACTTTGTGCCAGTAATCGATTGGTGCCAAGATTCAAATGGCCTTAATTGAGTTGGAAGTGGTTTGGAAATGCTGTACTGATTTGCAGCCTGATTGAAAAAGGGCACTATCACCTCTGTGTTGTGGGTAAAGAAATTACAGACTAGACATTGCTGTATGATTACCTATTAGTTTACTTTTGGATGTAATGTTGTTTTGCACTAATGGTAAAATCAATTGCTTCCTGTAGCTGATTGATGGCCACAACTCAACGCGTGTCAATGTGCCCTTCCTGCGCTCCAAGATTGGCATTGTGTCCCAGGAGCCTGTCCTGTTTGACTGCAGCATTGCCGAAAACATTAAGTACGGTGACAACTCCAGGGAAATCAGCATGAATGAGGTCATCGCAGCTGCTAAGAAAGCACAGCTTCACAGCTTCGTCATGTCACTACCAGAGGTACTACTGTGGACAACAAGAATCAACACTGCTGCTTTTGTTCAGGAACGATGCTGGATACATAGGCTGGCCAGGCACAAAGGACAAAAAATAGAAGAGCAAAATACAAGGAAAGCCAGAGATTAGCTCAGAGTGAAGGCTGGGTGGCTGTAGTGGTACAATAGACACTGAAGCAAAAAGCCTAGAAAAAACGTAATCACAAAAGGGTTGACAAGAGGCAGGTGTGTGACAGGTGAAGACGGTCAGGAAAGACGTGTCCTGTAAACAAACCGCAGAATTGTCCTGCATTATAAATACTTTATAAAAACACAGGATATTCATAATAAAAATCAATCCTGATGCGCATAAACCAGCTAAAGTATAAACCTAAAAATAAGGACACTTAGTGATGGAATGACATATGGTTAAAAATACTGTAATCTATTGCCTCAGAAATACGACACAAACGTTGGCGCCCAGGGGTCTCAGCTGTCCCGCGGTCAGAAGCAGAGGATCGCAATAGCCAGGGCCATCATCCGTGACCCTAAGATCCTGTTGTTGGACGAAGCCACCTCTGCCCTGGACACAGAGAGTGAGAAGGTACAGTATCTGCTTGAAGGAAACACTACACAACACTGAGAGGCTGAAGCAGTGATCTGAGAAGCTGCTTGATATTCTGCTGCTACAAAGAGCACGAGGAGCAGGCAGTTAATTATTATTATAATTAGCATCATTATCATTCATCATGTCTATTATCAGCATCAGCTCCCAGTTCGTACCAGGCTCCAGTACAGTGTCTTTAAGTGCATGTGGGCTGGAGTCCTGTGCAGCTTGAATGGTTAAGCCTGCTGTGGAGAGAAGAGGCCTATGTAGTGCACTGATCTACTGGAACATTCTAATGATAGTAATCAAGGCATGATTGTGAAATTGCCATAATTGTACAGCAGGTGTCTATGGGAGAACTGATGACATTCGGGTGCATGTAATAGTGTGTAATAGTATCTTAGTATCTTGTGTGTTTGTGTCTCTGACAGACCGTACAAGACGCCCTGGACAAAGCCAGAGAAGGGCGCACCTGTATCGTCATCGCCCATCGCCTGTCCACCATCCAGAACTCAGATATTATTGCCGTCATGTCCCGAGGTTTTGTCATCGAGAAGGGGACGCATGACCAGCTCATGGCCCTGAAGGGAGCCTACTACAAGCTGGTTACCACAGGAGCACCGATTAGTTAACTGCTCAAGCAAACACCGGTCATTTAGTTAAAGAGGAGAGCAGCCAAGAGGAACAAATGTAAAGGAAGAGCATAATCTCGTAGTGAGGAAAATAATTACAAAAAGCATGTCATGAAAGATGACTTTTATCATGCACTTCATTCTGACAGTATTTATTAGAGCGGAGAAGAGAAAGTGTGTTTCTTATTATATGTTGTCTAAATATTACTTATAATTTGTATGCTAAAATAGTATTTCTTGTTGATGAAGACAAATTGTTTTATAAAGTTCTTCACATGAAGAGTATATCACAAATAAAATGTTAAATATTATATTATGCACACCATCTCTCTTGGTTTTGCCTGTCATCTGGGACATGGTGAGTGTGCTCACAGACACAGGCAAGGTCCAGCTATTAGCCTTTTATCAAACACACAAATCACATACTCCACCTTTGACAAAGCTGAAAAAGAAATACCAACTAGACGCAGGCTGTCGTAAACGACAGCAAATGTATATCGGCGGAACGCCCCATGCGTCTGCGTCAACTGCTATAACACCGACTGCCTTATGGCGGAGGAGGTGGTGGAAG
>JAVQJW010407872.1:0-10496 GCA_036025195.1 Hypseleotris klunzingeri
ATTCTTTGCTTTGATTCAGTACATTTTTACCTTCAAAACTCAGGTCCACACTAGAAACAGGATCTTTGTAAAGTGCTGGATTAACAAGTTTTTTTAATGCAAGAAATCTGAATATAGAACACGGTTTGGGTTTGTTGTGAATTGTTTTGCAAATGAATTTTGTTTAATTGAACTGAATCGAAACATTTGTTTTGTGACTGGGGTGCGCGTTTTCCCCATACACCCATTAGGTGTCACTGTGTTACAAAATAATATTGTAGTTTATTAAAAGAACTTATCAACTGTATATGTAACGTGTAATCAACTATTCACTATCACTGAAGTGAAGTTGAAATGTACATATTTTTCTATTTACTATTCTTATAACAATATTCAAAATTCAAAAAATTATTTCACATTATAGTTCTAATTTAGAGGTTTAGTTGTTTTTGTTTTTTTTATAATGATCCACTGTTTCTTGACCTTACATTAACAACTTTGGGTTAGTTTTATGCTGACATGACACTTTAACTGCCTGGCACACATTTGTATTCACAAGATAACTGACATGTTATTTCATCATCAAGCCGTCTAGACAGTTCAATTATTAATGAGCATTCTAAGCCTTTAAAGCTTCTAACTTTTTAATGAGCAGCATCATTAGTTTTTTATGTTTGAAGTATCGGTCAAACTTCACATCTCTTGGGCCTGATAAAGAATTACTCGCTCATCAGATTTCCAACATGACGTAAAGATTCAGGTTTGTTTGTTACAGAACAAGTGCTTTATTTTCATACCGTAATGTAACTGCAGTGATACTTTACCATCTGTACAAATGCAAAACAAAACAAAGTCAAAACAGACACAAAAATGTACAAAGTTATGAGACAAGACTGGTTCGTTACATATAAACAAATGTATGTAAGCAGAGAAATAAGCCTCGACATAAAACAGAGGGCAACAAGTGCAAACATTATTTTACACACATGTACCACGCATTTACAAGGTGGTTGCATTTAATGTACAGGATTACATAAATGAATACTATTATGTACAATATATATATAGTTTGATATTTAAAATAATACAATTATTACATCATTAATGCTTTGGAGATAGTCACCACCTTTCAAATAATTGCACACAGATACTATTTTCACCTGCGAATGCAGTGCACTGTTCAAATGAAACTACTCTTAATGATTCCAGTTGAAGATATTTGAGGTCATTAGCATATTCTCACATGCAAAAAGATTATTTTGAGAAGGATCTATTAAACTAGATATGATAAGTACACCCAAATATAAGGCAAGCTTCATTTCAAATGCTTGGTCAGACAAAGCCCTTTTCAAAAGTATCACAATCTCCATCTTAAATTCAGCCGCGTCACTCTACATAGAGTAGACTGGGTTAGGCTGAGAACAGTCCAAGTGCCATGGTAAGCTTCCTTCATTCATTCATTTATGGTAAACCTGTTCAGTTCAGAACAATAAGGGTCTGTGAAAGCTCCATGTTAAATATGAGCTCATTGTTCTTTGTTTAAATTGATATGAAAGGCATATCTGGGAGGTCTCTTCATAAAGCCAAACATTTTTTGTTTTGTTCTTTGCTGGTGTCTATTAAAGGGCAGTCACTGAGAATTACTTGGACCTTAATATGGCTATTTGACCCTCTGGTGCCACAGAGGACAAAGTGCATAGACAGCTTTGCGACTGCTCCACCTGTCAGTGGAATGTATTTCATCCACCCAACTGTAAAACACAGTGCATTATGGTCATGCTAATTAAGCAACATTCCTGGTCATAGGGAAGAAAACACATGAGAAGGCATTACGTTTCAAGGCTGGAAGGGAAATCAAAAAGCTCACACTCGTTTCAGTCATTGGCATTTTAAAACACGAGGTGCCTGAGAAAAGCACATGAAGACTTCAGAGGTCACATGGGAGCGGCGTCACTTCCTTCTATGATAATTCTGCCCCGACATGAAGCAGATGTCCAGTCACAGATACATTTCTTATAGTTTCTACGAGAAGCAACAATGATTGTTTTGAAGAAAGTTATGATAAGAGTGGCACATATCGCCCACATTAATGTAAAAAGTCGTCAGGCACATTGTGACATTTTGAAAGCACAGATATAAACTGCTCATCTTCTCCAAAATGTTGAGGGTTGGAAAGAAACATGCTGCACATACACACTTTTCTGTGTGACAGAAACATAACACATGCATTCACAAACACACTTAAGTGGAAGGTTATATTCATTAAGAAACTGGATCCAAACTATGGGTCCAATGCATAAACACAGAAAGAGGCCATCCCAGTAAAAGCTTAACTTGGTCCTAGAGAGCGGAGCGTGAACCCCGAGCTGCCTCACTGGTGTCACAGTGTTGTTCTAAAGCTACAACAGCGCTGTACGTCCTCTGGACCAGGCTGGCTTGGCCATATCGATCACAGTGAGGATATACTATTCCTTGTACATAATAAATGTTAGATGATCAATACTGAGATGTATTGCTTATATTTGATCATGTAGCATTTGATTTTGCAGCACTCTTTAAGAATACCACTGTGGTCAGGTAACAGTCTTACATCTTTTTGGAAAGAAAAGAGGAGACATTTTGATCTGGGCTCGCCCCCTCAGCAGCACTAGGCTGCATACATATTATGTACTACACTAGTCTGATGATGTTACTTTATATTCTCTGTGCATCTGTGTCCATGTGTGACACACAGACATGCACTCAGTCCATCAGGCTTAAAGGCCTAGAGAAACTCAGGCGAATGTCCTTTTCTCAAGAACGGCTTGGTCCATCTGTACCATAAAGAGCTAAAAAAGTCACATAAAGGCTGCATCAGATTAGCAAAACTGCCTTTTCTTGAGCACAAAAGCTGGTTAAAAACAACAAACAACAGAACATGAATGCATTAGTAGGGTCCATTTATAAAAATACATACTGTAGCTACTGTATAAAGGTCAGCCTGGAGGCTGTTGAGGTTTTTTGTCATGAGGGAAGGGGCAGACCCACAGAGCCACTGGGGTCAATCTCTCGAGTCTCTAGTGAATAGGGTTAATGTCTGTGCGATGGTTGGCCTGTCCGTGCACACTGCTGCCCCCTACAGTCGTGGTGGAGGTGGTGATGGTGTTGTGCTGAATGACTTGCTGTTGAGAGCACACTGGAGCTGGACTGCCCGCGGGACTGGACTCTGGACCTTGAAGACAAAGAAGACAACACTGAAAATACACTTTGAATGTGCTTTGACGGCTGACCCATGAACAAAGTTACACATGTCACTGAATTACACCAGTTGTGATGCTGTGTAAAAATATATGCCCAGTAAATGTTGGACATCTCAAATGTGACAGTGATTACGTGCGTGCTTCTTACAGTCCTGTTATGAAAGACCCATTGGGCCAACAGGGAGGTGAGTCTTATTTTCCTGTGCTCTCGCCTCACAGGGTGGAGTCTAATCCCAATCACATTGAAATTTAATTTGTTTCTGAATCAAAAGGTGTGGTCCTGATGTCATATATGGCACTGTTAGTTACGGTTTCTTTTATCTGTCAGTTTGAAGGAATAAGTGTTCTGTGTCTGTGGCATTTTAGCAGCCTGTGGGAATGGAATAACTTGTACTATACATGGCACCGTTTCCAGCAAAAGGCTTTCAACAAGAAATAGAGCCTATTTTGAAGCAAGTGTGAGAGCGCAACTCATTATAACACACATATCTTTTCTTTTGCAGTGATAGTTCACATAATGTACCATTTCACATAGAGATTATCTTTATTTCTACTCAGTTCAAAGCAAAACTGATAATGTATGTTTGCTAAAGCAGTGTGTGTGCTACTCACTGAGGTAACCTTGGGACTCTTTCTGCATAGTGGTGATGGGACAGTCCTTATGTGTGAGAAGGAGCTGCTTCAGTTGGGTTACCTCATTTTTCAACATGGTCACTTCATTCTGAAAGATACATAAAAATACTCATTCAGTTATCATGGAATAATAGTTATGAGTCAGTTTTAATTTGTTTGTAGAATACCTGAAGCTGCATGTTGGTCTGAGTTAGCTCCTCTGCCTTCTTTTCTAAAGACATGACCCACACTTTCCTCTTCTGTCGGCATCTTGTTGCCGCGGCTCTGTTTCGTTCTAAAAACTTTCTCCGTCGCTCATCGGGGTCTTCATCCACGACTCGCCTGCGCCTCCCGCTGCTCGGAGGCGGAGACTGCAGCGTCTGTGTGGGCTGCATCTGCTGTGTCGCGGGTGACATCTGGAGAACAGTGATGGAGCTTTAAAGATAACTGTACCTGTCTTAAACATAACACACCCTATACAATCTAAACGTCAGATGTCGAAACATGCATCTTTACATTAACCCCAGTAATTTAATGTCTGGCTGAGTCCACAAAAATAACACCTGCTTGTGCCACATGTCCGCGCCAGGCTGTGGGCGTCACCCTGATTTGAGCGAGTGACTGGGCTGATTCACCTGGCTGCCCACCTTGTTAAAGAGGTGTCAGGAAGCAGTTTTCCACCACCCACTTCCACTCAGACTAACTCCTCCAGACACAGTCAAAAGGCCCATTTCTACAGCTCTACGAGCACTGACAGATCGTGACATGTACTTGGCAAGGTCAAGTGTTTTCAGTCTTCAGATCATTACAATTTTTATGAGAACCATGGAAAATACAAGCTTCTTTAATGGCCCCAGTGCATATGTTGAGTGTTGTTTTAATGTCTTAATGGCGCATTTGGAACATATAGTGAATTGCATTTCTCACCATTGAAGTGACCTTGATCCAAACTAAGACCATACATGCAAGGACCAAGTCTACAGGTTTTTATTGCATTTTAGGTAATGCAAAGTTTATTTCCAAATAAAATATTAAAAGAGGTCTGTTTACTACAAGGACCAGAATTTATAAGACCTCTGCAGCAAAATATCGTCAAAACAGATCGTCAATCGCATCCAAACACTTGAGTCTTTTGTCAAGGCTGATTCTTTTTTAGCTTGAGCTCTCACCAATGTGAAAGGATTATCTGCCCACTAACCTCAGTAAACACCTTCTTATTGAACAGATGACTACAAAACTGACCAATGATGACATAAAGCTATACTGGTTACAGTATAGTGCCTGTAGTTAATGTGGTATTGGACACTTACCTGTGAAGCGGAGTGCATGCCTGGGTGTGGTGACGTCTGGTGTGGGTGTCCAGGATGGAGGTGAGGGTTGTGGGAGTTGTGATGGGGGTTGTGCCCCTGAGGGTGATGGTGCCCTCCTTGGTTGTGGTGGTGATGGTGGTGCTGGTATGCGTGAGGCGGGGCCTGCAGGTGCTGGTGTGGATGTGAGTGCATGTGGTGATGGCCGCCTTGATCCTGCCGTGAGTTCATAATCTCCATCATGTGGCCCATAGAGTTCATGTTGCCGTTGGTAATGGCACCAGGGTGTGAAAGTGCAGCCTTCAGTCTCTGGGGAAGACAAAAGAAGAAAAATCACATTATTGTATAATATAATATATAATAATAATATGTATAACTGGCCTGTGCTTAAGTTAGGCTGTGTTATGAGATTTAGTCCTGGTTTAGTACTGGTTTAGTCCTGGTTTGGTGATGGTTACATTGTAGATTAGTTCTGTTTAAGTTCTGGTTTAGCCCAGAGTCTTAAATTTAGAATTATTATGTAGACTTTTAACCTTGCGCTGCAAACTGGATTTTTGCAAGGTTTGTAGTTTTCCAACATCACGGAAATCGAGAGCAGAGGGCTACACATTGATTTGGCTTTTACCAGGATAGACTTGTATTTCTACTAAAATTTAATCACAATTACCTTTGTCAAAAACAATAAAAATATTCTCATCAATATATATCAATATTCTTAATATTCTCATCATCAACAAATATAATATTCAATATAAATTGCATATTGCATTACTATTTATTACAATTAAAATTCAAATCTAAAATTGTGTTGTCTAAAAATACTCTTGTGTGCCTCAGTCTATCAGCGTTGATATCCAGTCGTTACTGTGCACGGCCTGTCGACTGTGAGATGATGAACAGCGTCATAAATCCACATGTCACTTGAAGAAATCAAAGCCAGTTTGCCTGTCCTCTGTCTATCCTTCAATCCTGTCACTGTCCATTCCAGCCGCCCCTCTTTTCATATCCCTAATAGCCTTTTCCTCGTAATGATGCTCCTGTGTCTGAATGAAGAGCTGTCTTTGTGATGAGCTATGCCCAAGTCTCAGTATCACTGCAGAAGGCTTGTTGATTTAACCAGTGTCTGCATCTTGGGAGTGAGACTGTAAAGAGGTGTGTTTGTATTTTGTGCCAAAAGGCCTGAAACATCAAAACCTGTTAAAAATAAGTCTTTTGAATACAGATATTTCATTATTTACTTTTAAGAGATTCCCAGTGCAAAAACTTTGGAAATAATCAGCTACACAAAATAAAAGTCAAATTTAATTTTGTGAATTTGTATTTGTTTCACATTCCCATTTTTTTCCTTGAGAGCTCCCTTCCCCCAGCTGCTGTCAGTAGTCCACACTCTGTCCAGCGTCCATATCTTTTAACAACCTTCGCATTCATGATTCCCATTGGGAATGACATCCAGCTGGTTTGGATCATACAGCTAAGACATGGTCTGAGCACTGCATTAGCTCTCCTCTCCACACTGTCCAAAAGTGGGAAGATTTTTACCACACTGGGGGTCAATAATTTTAGCAATGGCAGTTTTCACAGTAAATTTGAAAACATATACAGTAGGTTCCTGCTACAGTGACTGCTTTCATTCATCCACAACAGAAGTGTACATGAAACTAGAGGGAAATTATGAGCTTGCCAAGCCAGTTTTGTTTGTGAGCAGTTTCAGTCATACCAAAAGATGCCGTGCATAGTGAGTGACATAGTTGTCCATTTTCTAAAAAAAACTTTCTTGATTTTCTAAAAAAAACTTTCTTGATTCTTTATCTGTTTAACACAAAGAGCTTTACTTCTGATATTCTTAATATATCCACAACAGCAGCTCACACAAAAGACCACAGCTCTCCCACACGCGACAAGTGACATACCACAAACAACAAACACCACATAAAAGTATTAGTGAGAAGTTAGTAATGTTAATCATAGCAAAGTAAAATGATAATTGTGCTTACAATCTAAAGTCATCAATGCTGTCGAGGACATCTGTGTATCACAAACCTGAAACTAACAGTCTTATAACACCTTCCTCAAACATTCAGCTCAGGTCAACACCTCCCACAAAACTGAACACCAATCACAGCGTGACAGTCTTCTGTCACTTAGTCACACAACAGCTATCACCAAAATAAATGAATCTGTATTGGCTGTATTTTTGTAGTCCCACTAATGTAGCCTAGCTGTCTGCTGTTGGCAGCACACCAGTGAGAAGGACAGAAGGGTAAAGGGAGGGTCCGGGGGGACAGTGATAAAAAGAGGGGGGAGTAGATGGCTTCAAGTGTCTCCTCCCAAACGACACGGGCCTGGAACCAAGAGAGTGCTCATTTATTAGTGTCACCAGATGAGTCCAGCTGCCAGAGCTCTGCGTTCTGTTTATTAAGTGAATTAGGCTGCATCAGAAGAGCCCTAATAGTGTCAGAGTACACAAGGTCAAGGAAAAGTGCAGGTCACAGAAAAAGGGTAAGAATCAATTAAAATTATGTTGGTAAAAAATATTGAAACGTGTAAAAATCACACTTTTGTCTAAAAATGATCAGTCTTACCACAGTATTTGGATATCCATGTAGTTAGACTGTTCCTACTGCTCCCTCTTGAGCTGAGATGCATCTCACTGAAACTCAACTGGTCCAACTCTTTAAGTCTTTGTATCCTGGACCGCAAAGACGCAACTGAGAGACGTTAGCAGAGCAATGATAGCAGCTTGTGATGCTTAAAGACCTTCATCAGGGCCTAATGCCTCTTGAACACATGGTTGTATTTCTCCAGACTTGACTAAGCACATGACGCAAATACCTCATTCACTTGAATCTAATAACACACACAGATGCACTTCTGCTGCAACATGGCCAACACAAAAAATAGTAATTACACAAAGGTGTGAGCCTGTGGTGGTGCTGGGCAGTCACAGACGAGATGGCACAGCATTTGTCCAAAAACCTGTTTTTAGTTATAAAAATAGAAATGAACAAAAATAAGATGAGTGTGGCATTACACTCCGGAGATATGGTCAGCTTCTGTCCAGATAAATCTGTAAACTATCAGTTATTACTTCAACAGTTACAATCTTCAGACACTACATTTCATGCATTGTGTCAGTGCAGTGAAAGCAGTATCTTTATTGATTTTCCAGTTGGGCTTTTTTCTGCCCTGGGGCCAGCTATCTCCTCTCCGACCTCTGACCCATCCACTCACTCGTTTTTTTTTTATTTTGGGGTTTATGTGGTTTCAGAGATACCAGGTGATCAGCCATTAATGATATTTATTAATGTGTGCTTCCTCTTTGACACACAGGCTGTGAGTGATGTCTCTGAGAGTGCTCTGGGCACATCCTGAAAAGACACTAAGGTTTCTGCTGGCCAGATGACTTCATATCTATTAACCCAAGAGGAGGACGCAAGAGCATAGAGCAGGTACAAAGCACAGAGACCACGCCTGCCATAAGATGGGTAAATCAAACACAGTCAGGTCAGGGTGAGCACTTTTATTCCCCTTTAAAAGTGGGCCAGTGTACTGTCAAGGGACCCACAGTCCGCTGGCGCCGAACAGCTAAAAGATTTAACCAGTCTTTACAGTCATTGTTTAAAAATATTACTAAGTGCAGAGAGAAACACTAAAGATTCACTGTCCAGCACAATCTTCACATGTGTGTTTGTTGATTTAAAACAATACAAGTTTGACTGTGCATATGCATACTTCACTGTCTTTTGGATAAAGCATTAGCCCTAGCTAGCAGCATATAAAGCCCTTCAGCTCCATGCTCCTGGCCCAGTATGTGTCCACATCTGCTGTAGTTAGAGTCTATGGCTTTACCAAACTGTGATCCACTGGGATCCAATTCCCTGCTCCAGTCTCCACCAGCACTGCAGCCCACAAGTGTGGGCCTGTACACCCAGCCTCTGTCCCCTAAAACTCCACATCCCCATTAGTCCTGTTTTATTAGATTTGTTGCCCAGAGAGGCAGTAACATCCCCCAGTCTCACACCACTCACTTCGGCCTGTGCCTCCGCCCCCTCTGCTGGCGCTTGCCCAGAGCTGGGGACTGTTAAACTGATTTCCTCTGGGAGCAGCAGCAGACAGTCTGATGGGAGTGCTCCGCTGTAATGTGGCCCCCTCTGTCCTCTCCCAAATCCTGGGCCAACAGATCAGAGCTCAGTGGGCTTTAGGCACAGACAGAAACACATAGACGGCCCTTGTGCCAGGCCCAGACACTTTGGCCGTGCTCTGTGGTGCTCTGTGGTGGTATGGGCACAGAGACTCACGCCCACAAAGAAGTGTGCTCCAAAGCATGTGCTCATTCTCTTGGCAGCTTCTCCACCCTGTCAACTTAATGGATGGGACTAAACTCCAGGCTGCATATATCCCCAGTCTTCCCTCTTTTGAAAAGCCCTGCTCTAGCACTGCTTACACTCTTAACACAACAACCTTAATCTAAAAAATGAAAATGGCTTAACAAAAGATTTGACTGAGAAAAGAAAGACTGTGATGACAAAGACCAACATCGGTCATTAGAAACTGGAAAATGGGTGTGACTTTTAAATTACATTACAGTTACATCACATATAGACATAAGTTTACTAAAATCACTAGTAACTGTGTCTCATCTTTCATCATCTGGTTCCTCCCTCTGTCTGCAGTGGACTCATAGTCTGGACCGGTCTGATTTGGTAAGAGTTGGCAGTCAGTTTACCCAGGCTATTCATGAGACCTGAACCATGACCAAATGCCCGTCACATACACCTCCCCTCAGCTCACCAAAAACAACAGGCAGTCATCCCAATACAAACAGATGCCACACTCTGCACTGCGGCCAAGCCCTCTCCGATAACCCCAGCACCACTCTGTCACATACGGGCTCATACCGACACAGGCATTTTGCACTCTCTCTTAGTTGCTACAATTCATTCAGGCGTGTCTATGTAATATCTATGAAGCTAACGTATGGCAAAAACTTTGTATACATATTAGACACCATAGTCTGAAGTCATGCCAAGCCAGTGCAAAATTTGAGAAATATTTTCCTTATAGCCTAACACACATTTCAATCAATATGGTTGTTAGAGTGTGGGTGGGCAAAATGGTAAAAAATATGATATCTATTACTATATTATAATAATAGTTATTATAAGCCAAGATCTCAGATTTTAAAATTTCATCCCGATTTTAGTTAAAATTTTTTGTCTTACACAGGTGACTATCGCTATCAGTGTCCTCATAAAACCTTTTTAACTACAGCTTCAATTTACAAGTTCAATGTATCAAATAAAATGTTTGTCATACTTAATACTACAAATTTTCTAATTATTAGAACTCTGGCATTGTT